>DF242541.1:34267-54396 GCA_000507305.1 Breviolum minutum Mf 1.05b.01
AACCCTTAGTGACCAAAAAATTTTGGTCACTAACCACTGAGGACGTTGTTTTGGTTCTATTTTCTTTTTTGAAGTTTTTTTTGATTTTGTGTTGAAACAATCAGTATGATTTGTGCGTTGAACAAAAAAACATCAAGCTGGGTCTTGGTGACTTGAGTGGATGAGCCTAGCTGTTTGTGTCACACAGCAGTGTGCTGCGCAAGTTCATTCAACAAATCAAAATACAGCTTCGTTTGTGTTGAATAGTTTTGCTTTTCGATATGACCATCAGCATCATAGTATATACTCATTGCCGGTGAATTGCCAAAAATGGAAATGCTCAGTACGGTTCGGTAGCTGAGCACACTTGCACCATAATTGCATTACATTGTCATTGCAAATTCTGATAGATGGATCAAGCGGACTAATAGATCAAGTGCCTGAATCACAGAGTGCTTTGCACAAATGAATAGCATCCTCTTACACATGATGGATCAGATTCTGATTTTTTTTCATGGGAGTCGTCGGAGTAGATGAAAAAAACACTATCTATCACTGAAACATGTTCACCAGAATGTGTTTTGTCATACGTCATTTGTAAAGTTGGTTCGCTATCAAGTGCACTGGTGGACCAAGCTTCTGAATCCCAGAGTGTGATTTCCAAGCGCACATGGATAGTCCTGCCAGTGACTCCGCCCACCAAGAGGAACCTGGACATGATGGTTCAGACTCAGAAACTAGTTCTTCTACTTCGTCAGGGGGTTCATCATCGGACGAAACCAAACATCAAGAACGTGACATTCTAGAAGAAGATGTTTATGACGGAGAACCTGATGAACAAATGACAAGTCTGGCTCAGAAACAGGTGTCTTGATGTGTTTGTTGACCAGATTTACATATTTGAAGAAAAAAATAAACATCAATCATTAATCATCAAACTAAAGCGATAACTGATCTGAAGTTCGAAGCACTGCCATTTCAACATGTTGTTTTTGACTGGTGAACTGACCTGGTGATTGTTGACTGCCTAGGTGAAAGACCTGAAGCTACCAGACGGTCCACATTCATTGAAAGAACTCTTTTCTTGGGCGACCTACAACGCCCAGAAACTCTTGGTCGATTCACCACTGGCCGATGACTATAGAACGAATTTTGCGGAAATCATGAAATTTCCTATAGAAATACATGAGGCTTATGCTGGTACTGGCAATGGATCAGTCACATTGCACAAACAGTACAAAGAATTGGTGAGTACCTTTTCTGTAAAAACTCAGAAGAACCGAAGAACTACATCGTTCATGATTGTGTACGTACAGGCCGTACAGGCTACATTTGTAAAAAGACACTAAACTTAACTAATCTATTTGTTTTCTCATCCCCAGACCTGTGCCAAGGTACTTGGAAAGAGGCTGGCAATGTTGATGTGCCTGAGTTTCAAGCAGATTCAGTTCAGGTTGGTGGTGTCTCGTCAATCACTGCGTCAGACATTGATCAGCATTGCAAGAAGGTTCTTTGTTCATTGCACCAGGACCTTACATGTTGTGTGTAATATTAGTTCGAAAATTGTTTCTCTATGTTGTGACTCCTGACTCCTGACGGGTGAATCATCATGTTTCAGGACTACAGGCCTATGCATGTTCAGGGACAGTTGGAAGATCGAATCAAATCCGACATTTGAGCACAATGCAATGCACTGAGAGATGCTGCACTGCGACAACGTGAGTCATTTCAGGAAAAAATTCGTATCTTGTCGACGAAGTATTGACTGTCAATTGTCAATCAAAATTATGTTGCCACATGTTCGCTCACACAATGATAAATCAAGGTGCTTCCGACGAAATGGACGACCACAATGGCAACAAGGTCAAGGAATTTGAAAGCAACCTTGGGAAGGAGTTGTTTTCACAATACATGCAACTGCTGGTGGCTGATGATGTCTTCAAACCAATGGTGCCGTGTTTTTCCTGTGGCAAACCACGTTCTCCCAAGGACTGAGACTGTATGTGTTTGTTATGTTGAATGGTCAGTGGTCAGTATGTATTGTGTATGCACTATCATTGCACTTGCACTTGCACCAATCAAATTCAATGTGAAAACACTCAGCTGACTTTGGCATCCTAACACTAGATTTTGGCTCAATCTTTTTGAGTATTGCAAAACCGAGCATCTCCAGATAGTTGGGTCGTATAGGCGTCATCACCAATGCCCTCAGCGTTCACTCGTCCAACCGGCATGACTACCGGAAATACCGAATCGGCGAATATGCAGTCGCCCTTTGTTCAGGCTTTCATTGATGGTGTTCAACGCAGGTTTCATGCCATGCTCCTGAACATGTCTTGCTATGTGCATTTACTGGCATCAGTACTTCAGGTTCACATCAATTTTGGCCATGGATGGACAGCAGCAAGCAATATGTCTGCTGACCCTACTGTCCAACCATCAGGGTTCCTGATTTACACACCTGATTCGGTACACGGTGCTTGTTTGATTAGAGACTACACTGCTAGATTCTTGAACAGGGTCAAGGCCTTGTTTCAAGCAATGGTGGAACGTCATTGTCATCGTACTGCAGTGTTGGTGATTGATTTGAGGTTGGGTGATGCACATCATTTCAATTCAGTGCTGCGGGTGAACCCAAGGCCAACCATATCTCCATTTCCACCAATGAATCGTCCGTCAATGCCACCAGGTCCACCACCAGGACCAGAAGGTGGTAATGGAGGAATGAATGATGATGATACACGCAACGCCAGCGGAGGTGAAACCAGTGATATGAGCGACGACTCACCTTTGGCCAATCCAGACCGTGGCATGATGATTACGGACCGCAATGACGATGAACATACGATTGGAGGACCTGACCGTGAATACCTGGCAGATCCGGATGCAATCCTTTTTCTACCCGCCGAGCCTGGAGCAGTGGCAGCTTTTTTTGCACAATTCCGTGCTAGCTCCTCTAATTCTGCTCCATGATGCTCCATGAGTAGTTTTCTTGTGAGGCCTATTTTCCATGGGGCGTGTGGGACGGCTCCGTGATGTTAAAGGTCGAACATGACATTACATTACATTGTACAATTAGGTGCTTGTCTTGTCTGATCTTAGACTCTTAGATTCTTCTTAGTTTGGTATGTGGTTGTTGTTTGTGCATCGCCAACCTGGACAGTAATTGGCGCAGCACAACACATCCATAAACACAAGACTTACAAGACGCAACTTGTAGTTCAAGATTTGGAGGAAAAAAAGTGACCAGTGACGCGTGACCAGTGAATACTTTTATTGGCACTAAGATGACTTTGTGTCACGTTGATGTGAAGTGCTATCAGGTTTTGAACATATCATTGTACAGTGGATCATAGACTTAGACACATCATCAGAATAATCGTCACAAATGGATTGTTCTATCATTCCAACTGAATGTGCATGTGTGTGTGATGCGCACCGGCAGGACTGTCTGTCACCATTTGGATACAGTTTGGCTGCCAGGCATCGTGACGCCCGTAAAGCAATTCGATTCAGCATAGCAGGATCCACTTGCGTGGATTTCTCGCAAATTGGTACCTTGTCAACTTGTCAATTGATCATTGACCATGTCCAGATTTAGATGTACTGATCATTACTCGTGTCTTTGTTTGATTTCATTGTATGTCTCAACTCGAACAACTCGTGTATAGAATTAAGGCGCTGGTGCTGGTCTACTGGGAGAAAGCGGTCTTCCGTTAGCCATATATATGGCAGAAAGACTGATATGCAGAGAGGCCTGAATCTTCTTACAATTGACAACGATTCTCATTTCTCACGCATAATCATATCTAGTTACTACACTTTCTTACTATACTATTTGTATATCACTCACTCTTGACAGGATTGTATCATCCATGAGTGCGCACCAAAATTCATGGTAGAGCTCTTCAAGATCTATTTGGGAAAATCTTATGAAGTTTTGTCGATCAAGAATCCAGTCTCTTGGCGTTATACCATGCTCAGAACTGTGCAACCTGTTCAATTCAGTCTGTTGTTGAACTCTGCTGGCAAAGGACAAAAGCATCAAGAAGCCGTGGCTCCTGTCACAACATCAATTCGGGTGGCCAGAACATCGTCCGCGTCTTTTCACAATACTCACGTTGATGGACAGTTGTTACCTTAGCAATCCTGGCTTACAAAGTATTTTCGAACTGATGCGGGCACCAGTCATTTCAGTGGCAGACCTGTACTGCGCACCAAAGGACTCGTCAGTTGAGAATCACATTAATTATCCAACATGTTGTTGGGATTCGAAATCATTGTTTTTTCTTTTGAAGTTTTTTGTAACCGAGCCTTCCACCATCGCCATCACCATCGCCAGGATGTTGTGGAGGCGGAACGTACCAATGCCGCACACAAGCTTTGCAGACCTCTGGCCAGCCAATTCAAAGATCTGCTGGGAGGTGTGTGATACATTGTGAACTGTGACACACTGAATTGAACCCTGTGACTGTCCACCCTGAACCCTATCTAACTATCAGCACATGCCTCATGCCACTGAACAAAAACATGGAGAATGGAGGTGCCAAGCAACAATGGCTTCATGGTTACCGGGCTCTTCGAAGAGTCCAAAAAACAACACTCAAAGCAAAGAGAAGTTTCTTGTTTGATTGTTTGAGTTGTTTCAGCATGACTCGACATGTCATACGAAATTGCAACAAGCAAACATCGCATGCCACAAATCACAGTGACGGTTCAAACTATTTGCTTATTTTGATTTGATTTCAACCGAGGCGGCACACCATGCTATATGGTGTGCAACCTTCACCAAAATCCCCACCGCCGTCCGGTGGTGGCCAGTTGGTTACCGGCACTACTCAGGGCTGGCACAATGTTCCTAATTGGTGTGAATGTGCATAGCAACGATGACAAAGAAGAGAGGTGGCTTTTGGATACCGACACTGGACTTAATTGGTTCATTTGCCAAACAAGAGTCATAAGCCAGTTGAACAGTTACAACAGTTATGTTTTTTTTTCTCAGGAGCACCTACACAGTATGGGTATCTGCCAGTTCAAGGATCATGCGCCACCTGGTGAAGCCTTTCCAACGTTCAGCTATAACCCGCCGTCAACAGTCAAGAAACGATTGGCGGGTAACGTGCTTCGCCGGCAGTGCAACACACATAGCATTTATAGGCGTTCAAGTCCAAGTTCATAAATGTTGAAACATGATTGATATTCTAAGATCTATTTGGTTTTTTACATACACTGAGGCTCTTCACTGCTCTGTGATCGGTGCATTGCACTGCGCAATTCTCTGTACCCTAAAACTGAAGGGTGCCAGTTCCTTTAGAGGCTAAGGCATGTCTCACTGCAGTTTGTTGTATAGCCACTGACCTATGCATGTCACCAAGGCTAGTTGAATCAAGTGTCTTGAGCCACCATGGTTCTGTCGAAGTGTCGCTTGAACATGCAATTTTGGGAAAAAAACAACATTGCATATTGCAATTGCAAGTCGTATTAGCCATTAACATGTTTGAATAGATACAGATACATGTTTCAGATTGTATCATTATTATCAGAGTTAGATGAATTGAAATACAGGTTTATATGTGCAGTGAGCGGTCCAATCTTGTGTAATTTATGAGTTCAAGACTTGTTCTGTGATTTTTACATATTTATCAAACTTCGTCATTATTAAGCATTTGTTGCTCAAACTTTTCCAGTTCTAGGTCTAAATACATAGCCTAGATCTTGTTGACTGTTGCCCTATAGTGGTGGTCGTGTTCCTGGAATGGAATCTACTCATCAGTCTATTGAGCCGGATGGGGTAGCCGGACATGGCTTGGAGATAGTGCTATTTCAGAGACAGACTGAGCAAGATCTCTCGTCAGAGTACTCAGCCAAACAAAACATGTTGAGTTTAGTGCCAAGTCTCACGACAACAGGCACAAGACGTCCAACACTATCTCGGGCTGGGCGTGGGGCTTGTTCACAGAAGTTGACTGATGATGATGATGCAGTGTCTGCAGTGTCTAGCCCTCGCAGGAGTGACATTGGAACATCAGCACCTCTTACTCCTACTCCGTTGCAACAACACGGTGACGGTGACGTTAGGACAAATATATTTGAGATCACATGTCAGGTCAAAGGATGTGAAGTGCGCATGTTGCGACAACCCACACGGCCACTTGTTTGCAACCAACACGTGCGATTGTACTGTGACTGACACACTGAGACAATCTAGTCTGAGTCATTGTGATTGTGATTAATCAATATCCTTTGTCATGTTTTCACTTTTGTGTTTGGTCTGATTCTGTTGTACTGGTTTGTTGGTCCTAGGTCATTACAGCTCTGTGGCAAACATTTGGCCGCCAAGCAAGGACTTTTCAGTCAAGCTGCCAAGAAGAGCAAGGACACCCTTGAAGTGTTGACCCAAATGGAAAAGAAAAATCGCGATGAGCTATTGGAACATATCAGCAACTTCTGCGATACGTGCCTTGGCTAAATATACCTAAATACATTTGGTGTAACCATCATCACTCGTCAGATCATGACTCGTCAGTCTGGACTCGATTGTCAGTGTCGTCATTTGGACAGGTGTCCTCCTCCTGGACGTGGGCATCGGTCTGTGACATGGGATTTCAGCCGGTTGGAGAAGTACAAATCGAGCGGTGTGCGCAACCAACACACTGGTCGCAAGAGACCCATGTGTCAGGATGATTTCATTCATTTCTTCATGCATGAATGTCCAAGATATCAACGTTTCTTGGTTGCAAGGTTCACGGTGTGGTTACCTCCGAATCCAAAAGTGCATTCAGTTATTGCCTTTTTTTAAATTTAAATTGGGTTTTGCCCAGGTTTGAAAGAATCGGCTGCAGCTCGGAAATGGAAAGAACTATTCGCTGACCAAAGCGTGAAGCGAGACCAGGTAGAAGCCGTCAACGCTGAAGGACTACCTTTGGGCAAGGCCCAATCAATCGCTTTAAATTGACGATTTGACTTGATGACTTTACTTGACCACGGCACATGGTTTGTATATTATTGTTTACATGGTAATGGTCAGGTGTGGAGATTGTGGATTGCAGTTGATGAGATGGAAGACACAACTGCCTACCAGGACATTTTGTTTTCACCATGGCCGTCTCTGTTAGATGTTTGCAGTGAGATATACCAGAGATGTTGTCTTGAGTTTGTATCTTGTTTGCATGTTTTATCAACTTTAGGTTGGACATGGACAGATCACAGATGTTGATTATAATTAGTAATTTAAAACTCATAACTCACAACCTTTAACTTTATAACAGGTTTTTTGTACTGAGACTGACTGACACAGACAACCGATTGTTTTGTGGTTGGATAACGGTAGTGTTCCAATCCCCAATGTTCTTTGATAGGCAACCGTCCGCCAAACACGTGGACATCGTGATGGAAACTCAACGCAACGCAATTGAACTGCTGAAGATCGTGGCAACTTGTCTAATCAAGGAGTGTGCATCTTGGAATTCCAACGTGCAGGCATTGATCAAAGCACAGCGAGAAGAGGAAAAGGCTATGGCAAAGGCCCAACTCAAAGCTCAGAAAGAAGAAGCGAGGCAGATTGAGAAGGCAAAGAAAAAAGCTGAGCAAGAAGAGGCTAAGCGACAGAAAGCACAGAAAGACAAGGAACAACAAGACATAGCAGGTGAGACGGCTGATGGTGAAAAGGGCAGGAAAGCCAGACCTGTGAGAGGAGGATGTGCCGAGGTTTCAGAAGAAGATTTTTCTGTGATTTATCACGGCAGCAAGATTTCATCTGGTCTTATGTCGATTGTGCAAGATGTGGATTCGTTTGTGAAGATGGTTGCAGACAAACCCCAAATCGCCTGTGTTGCAAGACTACACAGAGGCCCCTTCAAGAAAGTCTTGGTAGTGTCTCGGTTGGATGAGTAAATTTATATATTTTTTCTTTATTGATCATTGATCATTGGCATTGGTTATTGTTTATACTTCCAGTTTGCGGCGACAACGTCAAATGATGACATTACTTTGGCACACATTTGCAATGTATTTTTTCGTGAATGGTTAGTAGTTAGTGTTTAATGTTTATGTAATGTACAGTGTAGTACAAGCCCGGCATAATGTTTACGTTTCCCAGTCCCAGGAACACAAGCTTTCTGTGTCGGATTCTACTGCGATGTCCAAGTGCTTGGTCAAGGATGGGGCAGACTTTGCCGAAGATGCATTTGCATTGTTGAACAAGCCCGACTGCATACAACCACGACCTGCCTCTACCACTGAGGGACCTGCTGATTTGTTGGCAATGGATGTTTTGGCGCAAGCAATTGATGTGCTACACCGCCATGAAAACAAAGAGAAATTGAATGCAGCCATCTTTGATCGGGACTATCTGGCGAAATGGTATATGCCTCATTTGATTGTGAGTCTTTTGTTTTTTTTGTTGTTGTTTGGTGTCGGCCAGTCGCCAGTCGTAGTGTACACTTTTATTTAGTAGTTAATATATTCTAGATTCTATAATATATTATATGTAATTAATACAATGACTTGTTTAGACAAAACATTCTTGGATGAACCTAGGGCGTGGAAGGCCATTATCGACAGCGGTGCTGATCGAGCATATGCAGACAAGGATGCACTTCGGATTTGTGGTGTCACATGGGCTGCAGCCCAGCATGGAAGCTCGTTCTCAGGACAATTGCCGATTGCGCTTGGGTCATTTAGCTATCAGCTGGAAGGAAGTCGGTTGATTGCATGCATTGATGTCATGGAGCTGCTTGGTATGTTGCCAGACGCACCAGATGATGTCACTGCGGAAATGGCTCCAGATTTGATCCAGGCAATTTGGTGTGGTTTGTTGAGCTTAGCGTTTCAGTTTCAACATTTGGTAAACCAGTATTAAGTCAGCGGTTGATAATCATCATTCATCATTCATCATGTATTTTTTCATGATTTGGTCATGTGGCGTGCGGTGTGTTGTGTTGTAGTGTTTAAAAGGTTGAGAGTTGAGAGTTGAGATGCTGAGATTTTGAATGCTGCTACTGCAGTGCTGCAGGGCGCTATGATTCATTTCCAGAATCTGACTGCGGAAGATCTCAAGACGGCGCCGTCCAGCTACAAATTTGCGTATGTTCAACCAGGAGATGTTGTTTACATACCCGCTGGAGCAATCGTATGTGAGAAGGCAGTCGGTGGACATTCTTTGGTATTGAGATCATATAGCACCTTACTCAGCGTTGCCAACACGGATGGTTGCATGTTTCTTGCTGGTTGCGGGAAGCGGACTCTTAGACGTTTTTTATTCGACTCGTCGACCCGTCCACTCGTCAACTAATCACTAATATGATATGGCATTATGGCATTGTTTTTTTTTTGCTTTGACTTTGATGAGTGTGAGTCTGAGTCGTGAGATATTGACAGAATCGAGGACAGCTATCAACACAGTGATTATGGAAGCCGCTGCGAGTTTCTCAAACAAGGGAAACCATGGTCGTGCAAAAATTTTGAAGCCACCACCGAACATGGATTCTACTTCGAGTGCGACGAGTGCGACTGCGAAGTCGTCAGAGAAGGAGGACGTGGTCATCCATGAAGGTTCGATGCCTCCAGTGTCTGATGTGGTGGGTGACACTAGTGTAGATGAGGGCGCTGCTACACCAGCCGCAATCAGTTTAGAGATTGAAAAAGACATATCAGACTGTGAAGAAGCTTCGATTGACAGTGGCGATGATGGCGATGTCAAGGACTCTGAGGACAACACGAATGAAATGAATGCAAGTCATCTTGCAGAGGAAATTGCACTTGCCCAACTGTCTTGTTGGACTGCCAATGGCAATGACAATGATGAGATCGAGGCACCCAATGCGGACACAGCCATTGAGGCGCTGATCCAGGTGAACGCTGAGAAGAAGCAGATCCAGAAACCCGCTGAGCCCAATGAGACACAGATCCAGGAACCCACTGTGCCCAATGCCGCGGAGGAGACGCAGATCCAGGAACCCGATAAGCCCAATGAGATGCATATCCAGGAACCCACTGTGCCCAATGCCGCGGAGGAGACGCAGATCCAGGAACCCGATGAGCCCAATCCAGTGGATGAGACACAAATCCAGGAACCCAATGAGCCCAATGAGAAGCAGATCCAGGAACCCACTGTGCCCAATGCCGCGGAGGAGACGCAGATCCAGGAACCCGCTGGGCCCAATGCCGTGGAGGAGACGCAGACCCAGGAACCCGCTGGGCCCAATGCCGTGGAGGAGACGCAGATCCAGGAACCCGCTGAGTCCAATGCTCTGCAGGAGACACAGATCCAGGAACCCAATGAGCCCAAGTCCCAGACCCAGGCGCCAGCAACAGAGAAACCAAACAAGCAACCAAAGTTGTCGTCGTTCTTCACGAAGACGCATACCAAAGCACCCGAGACAGATGAAGTGGACTTATTATTTGGAAAGACTCAGACTCAGACATGCAAGACAGAGAAGAATGAAGCGAAGTCAGTGCCAGTGTCAGCCAGCAAAGAGAAGAAGAACACAGACAAACACGACAAGAAGGATAAGAAAGAAAAGAAGAAAGACAAAGTCAAAGATGACAAAGGTCACAAGGACAAGAAGGAGAAGAAAGAGAAAAAGAAAGATAATAAGAAGGAGAAAGGCGATACCAAGAACAAGAAACACAAAAGAGCTGATGACGCGAATGAAAAGACTACTGATGATGATGATCAGAAGAAAGCCAAGAAGTCAAAGACTGATCAGACAGATGACGAGACTTTGGATGAACAATCAGAAGAGCGTGGGAAGAAGAGAAATGTTGCCGGCTCTCACCCCAAATCTCCAGCCGCAGCCAAGCCAAAAGCGAGAGCCAAAGCCAAATCCGCCGGACAGTCAGCAGTTGAAAAAGCCGCAGCCAAAACCAATGCGCGAGGACGAGGACGTGGTGGTGGCCGTGGCCGAACAGGTCGAGGTCAAAAAGGAGACACTTCCAACGTGGAGGAAGCCCTTGAATGAGATACAATGTGTTTTGGCAGCTGTTGTTTTTTTCTTTTCACTGAACAAATCCTGATGTCACTGATAGCTGATGAAATGACAAAGTAAATGATCATCTACATTGTACATGCTATGTACATGTGTGACATGTGTGACTACCAAAATCAATGTGTCAGTTTCAAGGTTGTATCTACAATTCTAATTCGACCTGTGTTTTTTTTTTAGGAGACTGATGATGATCAAGTGCGTTGGCAACCTCTCATTGCATCAAAAGTGGCTGGCATTTTGGGGAAGTGAATGCAACACAGCTATGAATCATGAATGAGACGTTGATTACACCTACGCGTGAGGAATTGCTGAGTAGCGACTACTGAAAGAGAGTTTCTGAATAGGATGACCTTCAAATGGTAATTAATTTTTTTTTTGGTGTGGTGTCAGACTCGAAGTTTGAACGTGAAAATATCGTAATAGTCTGGACTCGACTTGACTCAACCCATTTTTGTTTGCATGGATGATGATGCCATTTAGTGCCAGTCAGTCTCAAAATGTGTGGGACTGACTTTTTAGGGTTTAGGAATCTGAGTAATCTTAGGTGTTTCCGTGTTGCCATTACTTGACGGCGACGCAAAAAGGCTGGACACAAATTTACATCTTAGGTGTTGCTGTGTTGCCATCATTTGGCGACCAATGCAAAAAGACTTGCAACATACAATGGTTGCATCAGTTGTCGTTGAACGGGAAAAAAACAACATCGTGCTGCACTGTCACCGAATGCCATGGTCCCAGTGATATTTGTTTTATCTATTCATATATTATGTTATGTGATATGATATGATATGTTTATATTTTTATGATTTACTATATTGTTTATATATATAGATTGATACTATAGTTATAGTTGTAGTTGTTTGAACATTTATGTACAATATAAATATATATTTATATAAATATATTTATTTTTTAGATAATATATATTATATATATATATATTTGGTTGTAATTTATATTTGTATATTTTGTATATATGGTTTCAAGTTGTTGGGCCTTAATATGAAACCAAAAACACTGATGCTCTGTATGGTGATGGGTTCAGTTTTTTGGTAGATCACACGTGTTCCCACTAGTTAGTAACCAAAAACCAAAGTTTCTCCCCCCTTAAAACCATAGGGTTATGAAATTTGGCACTTAGCTTCAACTAAAAATGTCCTTCACTAAGCTCTACGATACCTTCGACCGCAAAAAGAACAAGGATCAAAATGTCATCCCAAAAGGTAGATCATCTTAAGATCATCCTATTCTTGTTGACAAAAACCCCGTTTTGGACTATTAAAAAATACCCTGAGCCTTGCCTAAACACACTGTAAACCAGTGGAAATTGATGAAGGTTAGTAGGCTTCCTGGCTTCCCTAAATTGACGAGTATTACGTATACCCCCTGTTTTCTTCCGAATTTAGTCATGCAGTGTGTGTTATAAGATGTCATTGTGAAACACCGGCGTTAACCTGCAAGAGGTCAAGCGTCTGACATGCTTCTCGAAGCTTAAGATATCCTGCCATCCGAGGTGTTTTCCGGTAGTTACGTGGTGCTTGGGGTTGATGGATGACTTGTTGGAAGAAATACTCTACCTTAGGATTCGTTTACTTAACCCTATGGAAACTGGGGAATATGTTTCATCTCAATGGGTGCAAGTTTTTTCAAATTTCTCTGCATGACCGGTGTTATATTCCATAAGGATATTCCAAAGGCATATGGCGGCCATGTGTTTACGTGAGAATGCTATTCCCAACCGGCTGCTTCTTGGGACATCGACAATTTCAGCGTCCTCCAAATACCCCAAATGCATGGAAGAGTACCCTCCCTGAAACTATCTAACCGCAAAAGCACCTGAAAATGGGTGGTTGGAAGATGATTCATGTCCTTTTGGGATGGCTTCCTAGCAGGTGCTATGTTTAGTTTCAGGGAGTGTACCCCCTTTTTGAACGTATTAAACAACCTTTTGAGGGTGACAGAACATGATAGAAAAACAAAATAATTGAAAACCAATACACACACAAAATCATACAGTTTCGAAAGCAGCTCTTGTAAAGTGTGTTTGAAATTTGACATTTGTTAAAACATCACTACCTGATGGTCCTAGTCACATCATAACTTCACACAGTCCTTTACCAAGCTGGAAAACTCTAAAGTACTGCGGAAATTTTCTCTCTGCTAACACCATTTCTTGGGGTAAGGTGGTGGAAGGTTGTTTGGAATTTGAGGGTAGAATCGGGGTAGGAGCTACAACGGTGGCAGTACATCTTCACTTCAAAATTAAAGACTTCAAACTTCAGTACAACAATGTACAACTCCTCATATTAATATCAGTTGAAGTTGTATACGCTCTTGGACATAAAACACGAATCGCAACAAATCACATATTCAAATAGCTGACATCTTCCAAGAAATAATATATCTTCCCATGATTTCATCACTATTTTCAGTCCTTCTTCACGGCCTTGCAGAAGCAAGTGCCGTTGTTGAAGAACGTCCTCTAACGAGGTACTGTACCTGCTGTTGATACTGCAGCCCACCAAACTTTGAACTCCCACAGTAGCGCAGAAGGATAAAGAGAGATCACCCAACGTCATCCTTAGAAAAAACAACTTACAGGTTCAAGAGGGGTGGCAACTAGTGTTTTAAGAGATGTCATTGATTCGAAGGATTTGTTTCAGTTTCATTGAAATCACCATGTTTCTTCTTGATACAACCAAGAAGGAAGCACCTGAAAATAAGCTGTTTGTTACACCCCCGAAGATTAACATAGAACCTGGAAATGATGGTTGGAAGCTGATTATCCTTTTCCACAGAATGTATTCTCAGGTTCCATGTTAATCTTCCGGAGTGTTTTGCTCCAGATTTTCTCAGCTTTTCACCGAGAAAAGCATTCGATGTTTTTGTTTACCCAAATTGAACCAACCTGGAAAACGCTGCGATAAAGGAGATTGAACTTCTACAGTCTCTCTATCGTTTATTACTGAAATATAATCATGTATATATATATGTATATATATATATGTATGTAAATAAATATGAGACATATTTTATATTGTATACTTGAATCATATACATACGAGTACATATACATGTATCAACTACCTTTGCCCACGTTTCCCATGTTCTCCACCACTGTCAACTCATCCTTCACTAGTGACGTGCAGTGATTCACCATGTTTTTGTTTGAAAAAAAAGTGCGGCTGAAGTTCGAATGCTCAGCACATGCATCGCTTAAGGCTTGATAAACGTCCTTAGCCTCACATCTTTCATGATGCGGAGCCAACATCTTGGCTCGCTGCAATACGTTCAACATCTTCGTCGCCTCCGGTGCCGTAGAAGCACAACGTGTAGTGACGGACAAGTAGGGTAGCAACGTCATACGTGCCACCCATCCACCCTTCTTCTGTTGCACAAATACACCGCGACGGTGACATACCTTAGGGCTGCTGTGGGTCACAGCAGACCCCGAACTCGTGCGAAGGGTCGCCTCCAACGCCTTGCCGTGTTCCATATGTTTCAACAAGGCCGTCTTCACCACGGAAGGTAAGGCTTGAAGGACATCATAGCCTTGGAAACTTGGAGGATTATCAGTTTACCATGAGGGGAGAAGATGCCTTGCTTCACATTGGATGTCGAGGATCATTACCTTCATCTTCAGTTATATATATATATAGCCGCAATGCTGCTTGTTGTCAAAGATGGATTCCAGGGAAGTTGTTTACAAAACGTAGACTTCCTGAATGCAAGCAACACAAAGGATCACCATTGACATCTAACCAATGGTATTGAGATGTAGCCGTAAGAGAATTCACCCGTTCTTGGGTCAAGATGGAAGGTTCAAAGAAGCCCCTTTTGAATTGAAGGTGCATTGAATCATTCACTAGTTGGAGGTTTCAACTCATCTGAAAAATATTAGTCAAATTGGATCATTTCCCGCAAGTAGGGCTGAAAATAAAAGAGGTTTCAAAACCACCACTTACTTTAAATCTAATATGACATTTAGAAAGAACATAATTGCCAAAACATCTCATGGGATACGCTCACTCAGAAGCGTGAGGGAAGTTTCAAACACAGGATTCAAGGTGTTGAAGGTCTTGGTTTACAGGTGGAAGTATGTAGTTCTTGAACCGCCTGCCAGGCAATGATATCTTGCAATGGAAAAACACGTGGTATTGGTAGCTATAAGTGACGGGTTTTTTAGCATTTCTTTTGATGCCAAGTCTTCGGTGACTCCCCCCAGAATCTCTGGGAAAAAGGCAAGGTATTGAGAGAATTACGGTGGTAGATGGGAAATCTATGTCACCCCTAGATCTGTGCCTTTCTCTAAATAGTCGCAGGCCTGATGTCACATTTGATTTGTCACGGTTCAGCTTCATTTCAAACCCCCATTGTGGACAAAAAGAATGCCATGAATCAATGTTGGGAGATGTTGTGGTAACAAAACCTAACACAATTGATGCATCTACAGTCTCTAGTATGAATTTTACTCTTGGTGGTGATATTTGTCTTTTAGATGCTGTGGGCACACTGGCCTTCCACTTCGTGTTTATTCCAACACAAAAACGAAACAAAAAAACAAAGTGACATCCGTTTTTTTCTTTCGGTGGTTTTCCTCTGAAAAATGACACCAACACATCGCTTTTGTCTAACAAGTCTTTAACTCCCTACCAAACCAAAAAATCGCGAAATGAATACACTCCGGTAAACTAACATGGCAATGGAAGATGGACTATGTGAAAATGTATTATTGAAATGGGGATATTTCATTGCCATGTTAGTTTACTGGAGGGTAACTTAACCACTTCCTTTGGTGGTGTCAACCGAACACATCATCCCGTCATCCCGATGTTATCAACCTTCATCACCCAAGCGTCGTTCTTCCTTGCTCAGGTCTTGCAATGCATCTTGCAGTGTTTGCAGAGCACGGCCACGTTTTGTTGTCATTGAAGCGGGCAACAAACACCGCCTCAAGGGAAAGCAAATCAACCATCAAATGATGGGGATTCGCTAAACAAATTGGACAAAAAAGAATGGTACTTGAAAGGAAAACGTTTGGAACAGGTTGGCGTAAGGGAAACGGATCTGTTTTTTTAAATCAAAATCTACCAAGCTGGAATTGAAAGATCCACCCTTTGGGTTGGTGATGTGCCCTTTTTTGTCTCCCACCAGTCATCGGCAAACAATGTCACCCGGATGAGCCCCCCAGCCGGGATGGTGCCACCTCATGTTGGCGTATCAGTAGGAGCTGAAGCTTTCAGCATCATCATCAGCATCATCATCAATCATACCCGCCATCATTATCAACCATCATCGGAAGCTTCATCTAAAACATCATCATGATTCATTAGATTATCAACAATATTCTTCTCATCATGACCACTATGGTTCATCGTCATTCTCTTTCTTTTGAATCTGCATCAATCAGAATCGCTTTCAAACATCATCGGATCCGCCACCATGGGAGGAATCATCACCCGAAGATTGGTGTGTGAAAAGCACAAGCATCCGTTCTTTAATTTGAAACATCAATTCAATAATGATGGCTAGCAACATGTGTTAACGCTTCTGGTTAAACCTATATTTTGGGCTTAACTTGCAGAATCATGCAAAATCACATTCTTTACATCACAACTAATATCAAACATCAATTCGTTGTCTCAGGGCTGATCTTTGAAACACATTTGCCAGATGTTGGACCCAGAAGAAACTGCACTGACGTCATGATGGTTCCAACAATTATCATCCGATCAAACACAACACTAGAATATCACATCCAAGAGAACCTGACATCCTTTGCGACGAGATTCTTTACACCAATACTTTGTGCATCCTGCTTTCTCTCAGTCCAACATATTTTGATTGCTTTGTAAGGAAAAACAATATCATATACAGTATTACGAATATTATCACATTGTTAAAACTGTTTATTTACATATATATATATATCACTATTTTAGCTGTGACACTATCACCAAAAACAACATGTTGGACAAATTACCGTACTATCATCAAAACAAAAATGTTCAACATGTTCCACCAGGTTTTCCAAGGCCCCAAAGGCCCCCACCCGAGTAGTTTCCATCTTGGAGATAAGCTTCATCTGCCTTTCCCCCGTTGAACAAGTCGATCAAGCCCCAACAGAAAGGAGGGGGGGTACGGTTGATAAATAGAAATCTTGCACCAGTTCAGATATACTATATATAGATTATAGATATTAATGATATATATATAATATATTATCAAAAAATGAATTATATGTACCAAACTGGTGCAAAATTTCTTACATCAACAGTATTTCACTACGGTTAGGGAATATATACGTAAATATATAGATCATGTATGTAGTGTGATTTGAACGACACATTTCACCCCAGTTCCAAGAAGGTTTTTTTTTCCAGCTTATCATCCTCAAAAGATGCTAAGCTTAACGTAATAATACGGTTGATGGAAACACTTGATATGGATGATATAGATACCATTGTCCTTTAGGGTTTCATCAAGGCAAGAGTTTTGTCTATAGACAGTACTCATACAGTAACAACAGCATTGGTTGATACACTGAAAATTATATAGGAGTCTATCTGCGCGCTACAGGCTATAGATGAAAGTGATTGAAAGTTGTTTTGCTGCGTTTCCCGAAATAGCTGCCGGACAATGGCGTAAGTTTTTTGACAAATAGGCTTGCTTGGACTTGACTCAATGACACCGTTGATTGATCGCTCAACTCTAGCCCTATGATGAGCCATCACTGGGTGGTGAAATTGGATATCATCAACTTGCTTCAAGAATTCCTCAACAAAGGTTACCTGCAGCCGCCAAGAATCAAAACGATCCTGCAACTCTTGTACGTAATCATCAAAGTCAAGTCATTCAAGCCATTACATCTTCTACATGTTGTTCTTGCAAAAATACCTTTTGCATTCAAAAAAATAGCAAAGCAGCAGAAAGATGAGACCTTTTCACTAATAACAGTTTAGAGGTCCCTATAAATGGGAATCCTGCCCAAGACAGCTTTTATATTACCACAACCGAAGTCATGCAATGATCCCCCTGGAAGCGCATGAACTCCATAGTCAAGGACCCTGACTCTGCTTGGCAAACAATTTGAAGGTACCAACCCACAACTTTCAACAAAACAAAAAACATCAACAAATATCCCACACACCGAAAGTGCAAAAAAAAAAGGTCGTACCATAAATGCACAGAGCAGTAAAAACTGATGGAAAAAATTGCCTCCTCTTCTTGCTCTGTCTCTTCTTCTGCTTCTTCTCATGGCACTGCCGGCCTGGTTGAGTCGGGAACAGTCCGGTGTCCAGCTCCCATTTTTGTGAGTGCTTATTTCAGATCCTTGTTTTGCGAAGTGCACCTATGGAAAAAAAAACAGCCAAAGCCATGTTCTTGAAAATGAGTTTGACAGAAAGTGTGCAACTCAACGTCTTAACCATCTTAACCAATCAAACGGGTGGGTGGGTGGGATAGCCTTTGAAATGGAGCTGTTTCCTGTCGTTGGCGTTTTCCAAAAAATCCGTGCCCAAAAAGTGGCCTTCATGGTGGTGGTGATGCCAGATTCGAGATCACAAGCAAAGACCTGAACAGCTGGCAGTTGGATTAATTAAGATGGATTGAGGACTATGGCCCATGGCCCAAAACCATAGAAATCCAACTTGGCGTCACGGCCAGATCCAATCACAATAAAGGTGAGTTTGGGTGGAACATGTACATTAGGACATCTTATGCAAGCAAAACATGTTTTTTTTCCTCCCAACAAATTTGACATTGCAAAAAGACAGAAAGACCTGGCGAAACACTAAGGTGCCAACGGACATGATCAAGAGCAACGAAGACATGACCTGAAGCTTACATTTTTTCACCAACCAGTTGATTCATAGTCCACGTCAAAAGCACTGGGTATTGCAATGATAAATGTGAAAGCACTTTTTTGTTGGGAGAAGAAAGAACAAAAACCAAAAGTTCTAAAATACATTCACTTTAAACCATCAATGTTCAAGAAAAAACACCCGAAATGATTCAATATTTTAATGGGCAATCACTTCCCCATATGCAAGATAACAAACTCAGAAACATCCTGAGCTCCGAACGTCTATTTTCCAACGCGCGAACGCGGGTTTTGAAGAATTCGGGTTTCCGCCCCTGTGGTTGAAATGGCTGCAGGCACCGGTCATGTTGGTGAAACGAATAATAGCTCAAGGCGCCTGGCATTTTTTCACCTCCATGATGGTGAACCCAACAATCCTGAAGGAACTAAGTCAGACTTTTTTTTCAAAATCACCTATAGTATTTTTTTCTGGCTGTTAAAAAAACAAAGTTCGTTTGCTGAAAATCTTCTGTACCAAAAAAGTGACCAACTTTCGAAAAAGGTAAGTTGGGAAGCACCATTTTGAGGGACCCCGCGTAATGGATGCAGTACCGCAATTTCATCAGAAGTTCCCCAGAATTACGAATCGCTTTTCACTTCACGGACGCTGCGCAGTTCGACACATCTTGTCTCACATTTTGTGATGGACAAAACATGCCTCTGTACAAAGCGGCAACGGTTCTGCGGCAAACACTTTTCCAAGGATCCATATTTTGGATACCACTTATGAAGTGTTCTTGTAGGTATAAACCTCATGAAACTCTGAGACTCTCAGTGGAAGCCTCTAAATGACTAGTATCTAATATAGGAGGAGCACAAATCCTGGAATGAGGAGTAAGTCAATTTAGGATCTTTAGAAGGTGGGACAACAAAAAACTAAAACCACTGACAAGTCGTATCCTTCTGGCACATCAATCAAACACAAAATCATACAAAATCTATGCTTCAAAACCCGGATCTTTTCACTCAACTGGTTAGGTGATTTCTTGGATCCAAACTGAGGAGCCCTTTGGAAAAATCAAATCTGGCGCTTCAAACTCCACCTCTGTAACCGTCCCTTGTCTTGGACGCACAGAGATATTTTTCGGAAGATTGCGAGCGAGTCGTTCAACTGAGCAGTGGGTGGTTTTAATATATACGGAATCCTTTTAGTGGAAACTACAGTAAATAACATGATGTTTTGATCATTATCCACATAAAATGTATAATCTTCCGTAACAAAAATGTAAAGAACATGTATCTAACACATAGCTAATGTTATCTCATTAAATTGCATCTTACGCACCTATCAGAAAAAAAAC
>DF242542.1:0-54586 GCA_000507305.1 Breviolum minutum Mf 1.05b.01
TCACAACAATCCCCTCTGTTCACCTGACTCTTTCGGCAGGGTCTGTCTTATGGTGTGACCTTAGCGGACGTCAAGAATCCAGCAACCCCTGGCACAGCATTGTGGACGCTGAGCACTTTCGAGACTTGCAAGCAGATCTGGGGTCCAAATGGTCTAAATGGTCTCAATGGTCTCAATGGTCCATGCTTGAACAGTGTTGGACACAATGTAGAACCTTGAGAAGTAGTCCATTTAATTCCTGCTTCTTGGTGCCAGGCATTCTAAAAGGTGGCGATTTTCGATGCCTGCAGCCTTTGCCCCAGGTTTTGGTCAATGACGTTCTGGATGAAGCCAACCAACGAGATCGCTCTGTCAATGTCTTGGGTCCTGTCCCTTGGAGAGACTAGCCACGCAAGTCTCTTGATGTTTTGCACTGGAGTAGTCCGTTCGTTATGATGTACAAACCTTACACTTCCATGCATTTCTTACATTGGTCCAGGAAGATATGGTATTTCTTGTTTTTTTGATAGGATATGTTTGAATTCACTTGTACTGGAAGCAATTCAAGTGATGCAGTGTATGAATTTCGACTTATTGGCCAGAAGGTTGCTGTCACTTTCGAACATTTGCGTCAGGTTACATTGATTCGTTTGAACATGGAAAGCCAAACCGACCTTGCAGATCCATTCTTTGACACTTGGAGCACAGGTGATCACAAGTGTGCTTTACAACTCTGATTTCAGCCGGTCGAACATAAAGTGGTAACGGTTGCAACTAAGTAACTAGATGCTAATTGGTGCGTGAGCAAGCCGAATTCGTGAGATTTTGCATGATAAAATGCCATGAATTTGTAAAGCTGGAAGATGTCCCCTTGTTTCCCTATGAAATGACCCTAAGTCTCAATGTGTATTTGGATTTAGATCCGTACGCAGATCTACTCAGCTAAGGGTTTCATGGATTCACGACTGACGTCCTTGGCCCAAGGAAAAATCCAGGCATTGTAGGCACTGCTTTCAAAGGTGGCGTAAGCTTCGTGGCTTAAAGCAGTTCAGTTCAAAATGAACAAAGTAGCTGTGAAGCTCATATGTGGAGGAGTCCTTTTCCTCGTGGCAATGCTTGGAGCTGTTTTGTCAAAATATGCGTCAAGTTTCTCTCCAAAAATTGTTCGAGTTTGCAATGCTTTTCCTGGTGGAATTCTGCTGGCAGTTACCTTAGTACATATGTTGGCCGACAGCAGCGAAGACTTGGAAACACCCGGAGTTGCAGTTGCTGCATTCTTCACGGGAGACAAGAACCATGAAGCATTTCCATTGGCTTTTTCAATCGTTGGCCTTGGCTTCCTTACAATTCTGTCAGTCGAAGTGTTCCTTCCGGGTGGTCACGATGGTGAACACTCAGGGATTGAAGGGGACTCAGATTCTGAAACAGAGTCTGAAACACCAGATCTCGAAGCAGCTAAAGCCCCTGTGTTGCCTAAGTCTTGTGCAGCAGGTTTGTCAGCCTTGCTGGGTTTATGTTTGCATTCCTTAAATGAGGGAACTGCCACTGGAGCAGCACAGGACGTGTCGGAATTTAGCAACTTGTTTATTGCCATCATCGCTCACAAAATGTTTGCCGTGTTTTCTGCGGGAACTTTGATATTAAATAGTGTCTCTGTAAGGGCCTGGTGGACACTTATGACGATTCTTTGTGCCATGACTCCAGTGGGCATTGCGATTGGTATGATTGTTCAGAGTCGTGTCCATGGAGCTTGGGCTGCTGGGATAGATTGCTTTGCAGCCGGGACATTGTTGTGTGTTGCCGTTTATGATATGCTTATGCCTTCTTTGGTTATCGGGAAGGGTGAGTGGAAGAGGCGCAGCTTCATAGCGGCCTTATTTGGCTTTTGTTCCATGTCGCTTTTGGCTATTTGGTCCTAAGATGGCCGGCTGAGTGTAGCTGTCAAATGCTGTAAGATGCCGGAAATATTAGAATAGAGGGGTGACGTTCTGGCCAAGGAGGGCCGGTCTGACTGCTTGCTCTACTCAAGGGTGACAAAAAAGGAGCTTGAAGAAACTGCAGTGGTGACCAAAGAACAGAAAAATGGTGGAACATGGCATCTTCAGAAGTTGAGAATTTTATATTCACACACGCTCCTGATTCAATTCTTCTCGGAACAGGCAGCTCCAACTGAATGGTTGTAGTTTTTTATAGTTTGTCAAGTAGTCAGACAACACTAATGTGCTTCATTTCGCGAATCATCGACATGAATTAGTTCTATCTCCGTCATACCATGTATGACTAGTCCTTATCTCGCATGGCCTCACTCAAAGATGACTCAAGCAAGCCAGCAATAGACCCGTGGAGACAGTGCCGCAGAACTTGATAGATCAAGCATTCTTTCTGTCAACATCTTCTCCTTTGCATTTCCTTTATTTCTTCTTGAAATTGTCAGGATATGGTGAACACGGAGTTGTCGGCAGCCTTTTCGCCCTTACGTGGTATTTCTGCGGGGCAATACTTGGAGCTTCGAGCGCCGCAAGGTTTCGCATTTCTCGAGCGGAGCTTCAGTCCTGGCGAAGGCGACAGTTTGTGACCATCTTGCATGGCTTGCGCGGAAATATAACAATCTAAAATCTAAATATTATGAAATGTGGCGAAGTGTTTGAACCTAGACTCTTGACAGTATATGTTTTTATGGATCAGAAAGCATTGGGTCATACTAGATGCTGGACGATGTTTGCTTTTGCTCAGACTGCATCACCAATCACCACGGCATATTGTATATAACATAACATCAATACAATATGAAGATAGTAATAAAGGTAGCAATGGTAATGGTCAAGCTAATCATTGATAACAGATAGTGATATTGACATGTATTGACAACAGCATAGCAATAAACATGATAACAATGCTGATGATAGTGACAATGATTATAACATATTATAAACTATTATTGTACGCAGTGTTACTATCATCCTCAGTGAGTCTCCCCGCAAAGCCATCGTTTTCGCTGCAAGGTTTCCCGCTGATTTCTGGGCAAGTCTTCCTCGATGATGCTTCTTCATGGGATCCCTCAAGGCCCTTGTCATCACGCCCAAGTATGGTGGTGCAGATGCTCACACCCTTGGTGGCTGGTTTCTTGGCCTTTTCCTGGTATTTGGCCCATTTTTGAACTCAGAATCTCAAGTTTCATCATCAAAGGCAGGAGAAATACTAAGAGATTCTGATGGCAACATCAACGCCACAACTTTTTGTTTTTTGCAGTGAAACAAGAGATCTGAGGCCAGAGCATGAAGTTTTCTGTGAGGTAGGGACAGCGGGAAAGCACCAAGTTGTGGCTGTCTCTTGTTTTCCACAGGTTTTCCTTCACTCGTACCTACGCATGCCTCGAGCTTGGCAGGCTCCGAACGCCCGCGGCACCGGAAGACCTGGCATTGTGGCAAGACACGCATCAAAGCTCTTGGTTGTTGCGCTGCTGCCGTGAGAGGCAATGCCAGGCAAGTGGATCAACTGGATCTGGAAGAGATGATGTTACAGTTTTGCCTGGTTTTTTTTTGAACATGGATCAGAATTCGATCTCTTTAAAAACGGATCAGTGTAGAGAGTAGAGTTCATAGAAGATCTTGTTACTGTTGGAGGAACCCAGCTTGCCACTTGACGGTAGTGAAATTGCAATTTATTGCCACATCATGCCACATCCAAAAAGACAAAGAATATCTGAACTTTGTGAACTTGGGTTGAATCAACTGTGTCACCTCTTGTGCAGGACATCACGGCTAGCAACGACGATCTCTTTCCAGGCATTCCATTTTGTCTCCTCCGGAAAGTCATTTTCTATCCACGGGCCCATGCCTGAAAGAATCTGATTGGTTACGTGCCAAGGTATCTTACAGGTATCTTCTGCGTATTCATGTCATGCCACGGGAAATTGATCTCCGACAGGCTTCGTGCTGAAGGCATCGTTTGGTGCTGCTCAAGTGATACCGGAGGCAAATGGAGTAGCACCGCAACTCGATGTCACGGTGACAGTGACCATCAATCCCAAGGTGTGGTGAAAACTGCTCGCACAATCCCGCACATGGTATATTATCATGGTATCACATCCTTTCGCAGCTTTTACACAAACTCTCCACAACTTTGGATACGAAGTAGTACGACAAGCATAAGCCTTTAACAAGCCTCCCTGAAGCCTCCCTGTATTGCAGACCTCACTATCTTCGTTGCTGCAAGATGGCACTGTTCATTTACGCATCAGCCCCTTGGTAGCACTTTGCATTTTCACATTTCGATCCATTTTGCAATTTCGCCTGAAATTCAACATGGATTCATTTTGTCAGGAGCTCCCCTGGGCTTTGACTTCTCAGCCAGCTGCTTGGCGGTGACGCCCAACCGCGTTTTTGAGCGTTGTGAAGGTGACGGGCGTTTGGCCGTGCTCTTGGCCCGGTGCACTGACTGCACTTCAGAAATGTCAACAAAATCAATCAGAGAAAAACTTGGGAATGATGATGAAGCAATGAAGTATGCATGATTATGCAAGATATTTGCATGAAATCTGAATCCAATGTCGCGCTGAGGGATGGGCAGCTGGCTGCTGGTTTCACCTCAGTGGCACTTTTCGTGACAAATGCGGCAATGACGCCCAGCACAGCCACAGAGGGTGGAGTTGGCAACACCTGGGTGTCCTGACATCAATTTGAGATGCATGCCTCAGTATGAGCATGTATACAACTTGCCATGAAGATTTGAGATTGATATTATATTGTGAAGAGATATGAAGAGTCGAGGCTTGGTTCTGTGAGGTTTTGCAGTGTTTGGTTTTCCCGCCCTGTTTTTGGGTCAACTCGAACCCGTGAGGTTTTGGAATCCTTCGTGGACTTGGCGAACTCCTCTCAGGTCATGATAGCTCCCAGCAGCCAAGCAAGGCAACGTTCTCAGGCAGGGATGGCAACGGAAAGGGAACACAATCTAACGCAGCTGGGCGGTGCATTGTGCCATGTTTTGCCTATGACTATGAGATGGTAGCAACAAATGATTTGCGGATGTGGTTGTCGCATTAGAGGATGAGCTGATACTCAGAACATCTCCTAGTGGTTCCAAACGTATGATCTCTATATTAGTAAGCATCTCTCAATCTTTCCTGAGCCCATCTTCGAACCCAGTGTGATTGGTGCCATGCGAAGGTGCCGGGCTACCAGATCCGAGAACTTTTGGAGGCAACGATCGGCGGCAACAGCCAACGAGCCACTCGGGTGCACCAGAGAGAGATGTCCCTTGCATTCATCGATCCAAGAAGTTTGCGAATTTCGGCAATTTTTGGACTCTTCAGTTTGTGTCTTCGTGATTTTGAGTAGAAATTTGTGTCTTGGTTTTTGGATCAATCGAATCAATCAAATTCAAATAGTGTTAACACTCCTGTAGATTTTGTTTTTTGCGATTTTTGAGGCCTCTGTAACCACGGTCTTCGTGTGGTTCTTGGCCTCGCAGTTCCTTGATGTGGGAGGAGCAGTGCAATTGCACGCGCCACCCAGCTATGAGCATCTCAGAAGCACGACTGAAGCCACGGTTTTTCCACGATGAAAAACGCAATTTCACCACACATCCAACAACCAAGGCTGCGCTGCACCCCGCGAGTTCAGTACATTAGCTTGCCAGCAGGTTCATGCAAACTCCTTGCAGGCTGGGATCATTTGGGATGTTTTGGTGGCTTTTGCTGCAATTTGTAGAGCCAGAAGATGTAGCAACATGAGGAAAAAGTCATTCATCAATGAAACTCAAGATCGGCTGTCATGTGACAAGTAGAGTGAGGATCAGATATTCAGACTTCCCGTGCTAATCACGCTCTTTCTTGTGCTTTGCATTTGCATTTTTGGATGGGTCTCAAATGAATTAGCTTTGGTCGCTTGCTGTTTCCATAAATTTTTGCTAGGAGTTACCTCGTCCACTGGTGATGTCTATCACCAGTACTTGTCTTTGGCCTTGACGCTACCTGGGCAGCAAGTGCAGCTCGGAGACAGGAAGGACATGCAAAGCCTTGGAAGACATCTAGGCCAAACACGGAAACCAATGCAGATCCCTTTGTTGATTTCAGATGAAAGGGGACTGAACATCATGCCAATCTGAATCACGATGAGTTCAAAGATGTATGGTGTTTTCAAATTGAACAACATCTTGAGAAACAAGACAGTCAACCCCAAGTGAAAAGAGTCTTCCGACTCTGACTCGTCCCTTTTTCATACTCAGACGTGTGGGTCTGATTGAGGTATCCAAACACTGCCTACGAGTTTGGTGTGGCAGCCACAAATCCTGGAGGAAAACAAACCCCAAACTACTGGGGCTTAGCCGCTTGGTCTTCATGGATTCATGGCTGTTGCAAGGGCATGAACCACGTAAGACACGAATGGGCTGGTGTAGGCACATATCGGTAGCCACATGTCAAATCGATTTTAGCCATTCAACCCATGTTTAATTGTTGGTGAATATGAGTAGATATGAGTATGCCTCATGGATCCTCAATGGTGAATTGGAACCCGAGGTACTACTGAAACAAGGCGGCGAAGTGGTGGACTCAACTCGGACTTTGCCGGGCTATGTGCCTTGGATCTTTCAAAGATGTTGTAGTGTGGCCGTACCTCAGAAGACATGTAGTGACTCGACATGTTTCCAGGAGCTGACGGACTTTCAGATGGTGGTCCAAGCACCATTGCCTACCAGCACAAGACCTGCAGTGGTAAACCTGGTGCAGTTGGACATCATCTTTTCCAGGTCCGGCTTTTCATGACTCAATGGTCAGGTGGTGTCAGTCAATGTGGTTTTGTGAATGAAAGTCTACTTTGAAGTTGGCATTTTGTATCATTTTGCCTTTTGGGTCGCGCTCTCTTTACATAAGCTTTTGAACACCTAGTTTCTGAGCAAAGTTGCAGATTCTCGCTGACGGCTGACAGCTCGTGCCAGGCAATTGCAGCCGGCCGAGGCAGCACATGCAGCTTGGCCGTGACGGGTGGTGAGGGGATCCGAGGTGAGACTGATGAGCTTCAGGCCATTGATATTCCAAGATGCTCCAAAGTAGCTAGTGACCTTAGTGCAATGCTAAGTCTTTGTGTCAACTGGGAGGCTGAGGCATAAGGCCTGCCAGGCATCCTGTTTCACTCATTGAGGTGGCTTCTCTACCCCAGTTTGGAGTTTTCTGTAAAGTACAGTTTCTTCAGCTTCAGGATATCATTTCGATCGCGGCTAATTTTTGGGTCTCCTTCTTTGGTCTTTGAATATATTCCTAGGGTCCTATGACGGTTACTCAAAACTTTTTCCACTTTCCATTGGATCTACACAAATGTCCATCAATGGCTGAGGTGACTATTGTGGCGCCAACCAGTTCAAAGGCTCGTTTAATTTTTTGGGCAGAGGGAATTGGGCATTGGGGAGAAAGGTGTTTCAGAACATTCACTTGGATTTAAAACATGCTTAGATGATCACTGATCTGTACTGACTTGCGAGTTTGGTGCATGGTGTGTAGCTATGCATGCCATGGTGCCATGGTACAATGCTGCCAGGTGCTTTGCCAGCGTTTCAGCGATCTCACTGGTGGAGGCCGGGCATTTGAAGCATCTGCTGCACTCAGTCTTCCCTGTGGCTATCCCGAGGCAATCTAGCTGCATCTTTGCCTCTGGATAGCTCTTTTGGAACCTATGGTACAGTCCTGAGACAAAAATCGGAAAAACTTTGAAAAAACACGAAACATCATTGAAACATATATGCAACAAACAATTTGATTGCAGAAAGAGCGGACCGGACTTGTACATATTGAGGTACACATACTTGCCAGTTGCAGAACTCTCTCACACTGCACCTGGACATCACTCGACCTCTTCTGGCCGGCAGATACACGATTCGACTAGGCAAGCATGTTCTCCAGTGATCAATGTGACGTAAACCTTGCAACTCGCCCCTCTCCAAGTTGCATCACTCTTTGCGTCCGTTGCTATCTGCGTAATTCGTGATAGACAGATTGCGTTTATTTCGAAGTCTGGCAGGCGTGCTGAACCCAGCTATGCGAGCGGTCTTCAGCTCAGTGACATCCGGACTTTGGAGCTAGTGAATACACGACATGCGGCGGACATATATTATGGCAAATGTGGGTCTACGTACGGTACCCTACGGTATTATGATGTATTATGCTCATGTCCACTTGTCTTGGCTTTCATCTCTGGGTTGTGCAGTGGTGCGAGTAAAGAGCAACGGATACCCTGAAAGCAACTTGGGCAAAAAGTATCACTGAAGTCAGGTGGTTATGAGTCGCAGCGCACAGCGTGAATATGAATGGCAAGGCAGAACTATACCATGATTAAACTAACTGATATTCCTGATGTTCAGGTGTTTTTATTATATAAACTGAATAAACTGAATTTATCCTTGCTGGGGTTGGATGGGTTGGGTTTGTTTGAAAGCGACCATTGAGGCCAAGGACTTTTGGGCAGTGGAACTCATCAAGGAGGCGAGTTTTCAGTGCCAAGTTGCAAATTGTCTTTCATGGGATAATGGTGATAATGGTGATGGGTTGCTGGGTTGATGGGGTGACAAGTTCATCATTGACAGGTCACTGATTGGCGCACGGCTCCTGTCCCTTGGCACCAGCAAAGCAATACAAAATTTAAAAGTATGAAGCATCAGTCGAGCACTGCAGCTTTGATGCTCCCAGCTAGGTTTCAGAACGTGTTCAAAGCATGGTTAGACAAAAACACCTCATGTGGAAGAGGGAGAACACAGTGGTTGGGTGAGTGAGTTGTGTAAAAGGGTTTTAGCTTCAATTCTCACTTTCTGGAAATTGGCACTGGCTCAACACGAGATACAGGAAACGACAGAGAAATTAACGAGACACGGAGTCACGGAGTATAAGAGACTCGACCTGTCAAGCATTGGCGCGCTTTGAGGCTGTACTCCAAGTTCAGGTGAATGGCTTTGGTGTGTCCGCGGCTAAACAAGATTTGTTCAGGACTTTATGCCGTCCAAGGTAAGGATAAACCTACTTGTAGGAATGGTAGTCAAGGTACTCAAGATGTTCTCCAAAGAAAATTAACGGACATGTACCTGCAACACCCCTTGAAAAGATGAGGTCAGAACCCTTTGTGACTGACATTACACCCGTGGCAGGAATGTCACAGGCTGGAATGTCCTGCTGTCTGCCATCTTTGCATATGCTATGCCTCATCATTCTCATTGGGAGAATCGTTGAACAGCTTTGGGTTTGGGTCATTCTTGGTCTATCAGTCCATCAATCTCTATCACACTTCTATGACACCTCTATCGCGCCTTTGTGTCCTTGGAATGCCATGCATTGCCTTCCTGGCGTTCTGCTCAGTGGTTGCCTGCAGGTCACCAGCTTTTCAGGTATCCTGTTGGTGACTATGTTCTACATCGCAAGATAACAGGCTCAAACTTGTGACAATGCGACAATGTGACAATGTGCTGTGCCTCACAATTTCTTTGACCATGTCATGCCTCAAGAGCTGATATTGCAGAATGCCACACATTTTGAAGGAAGAAGTTTGGAGTCTTGCTTAAGCAGTTTACACCCAATCTGGAAATGTGATAAGTGTGCAAGCCTACCAAAACCTGGACTTAGGATGCTGTTTCGATGTGTGTGAAGACATTGAGCCAGGCACGCATCATTTGACTCTTTAAACTTCACCTCAAAGAGTCGACGTCTTGCAAGGAGAGCAAAATGCTTCTGGCTTCAGTATCCCTGACGGCTTTCAAATCCTCTAGCTGCACACATTTGCAACATTTTGCAAATATCTGTCATGAAGAGACAACATTTGATGTTGGATGATGTTGAATGGTTTGCGTCATGTTTGCATCATGTATCGATCAAGAATTTCTTTGAAAAACTGATAGTTGTCTTGCAATCAAGTCCAAACTATCGAGTGTCCAGTATGTATGCCCTACATTTACAAAGGCAGTCCGAAACTAACATGCGCTGAACATTGGAAATCGATGAGCCAAGGGGATGTTGATGCTTCTGAGGAGATGGAGGTCCGAGCCCATGTCCATCCTGTCCATCCACGATCTCACCTCCAAGAGACTGGAGGATTGTCGACCGGGGAGAAGAATGCCATAACGAGGTGCCTTGTGCCATGAAATATTTGGCACCTTGGAGATCCTGAAGCCAGGAACTTCTTGTACGATACCAATCTGGAAACATGACATGTTGGGTGCTAGTAATTGTGCAAATTCAGTGTAGGCGTATATTATACAATTATTGTACACATGCATTAGCAGCACCAGCAGCAGTAGAAATGGAAGATTTGCTTGATCCATTGTCTGCAGCTGTTCCAGAGAAAGCAAGCTGAAGCCTGCAGCAAGTACGCACTGGCACTCCTGTCAAGCATGTCTGCTGAACGCATTTGTATTTGGTTCCGGAAGGGATTGTGCAGAAACGGTGAAAGCTGTTCCTTTGCCCACGTCCTTTCGAGCAACGCAGGGAAAGAAGCCACGCTTTGCCGCTTTGGTCTTTCTTGCTTTCGGTCAGACTGTTATTTTCTCCATCCCGATGGGCACAAGCGCGGAGCAGTCTCCATTCCATGCCGCTACGGCGTCAGCTGCACACGTGCAGATTGTGTTTTTGCACATCCAGAAGGAATTGAGTCCACAGGTTGCAGGACAACAGGAAACGCGGATTTGTGTTTGGTTTCAAAAGGGGAAGTGTTGGCATGGAACGAGCTGTGAATTTCAGCATGTGCAGCAAGAGCGGGATGGAAATATCATTGTAGTTCGAAACCTGGGAAAGGCAAATGAGCCTGAAGTACTTGAAGTTGAACTCTTGGAATATTTCAAGACTTTTGGTTATATCACTCGTATCCAGGTGAAAACTGATTTGAACAATCGATGCAGAGGATTTGCTTTTATCATATTTGCGGATGCAAGCTTTGCAGTAGAGGCAGTGAAATGCCGCCATCCAATTTGGGATATCAAACTGAAATCAGATTTGCCAATGTATATCGAAGGTGAAGTACAACCGATCAGGAAGGCTTGCTTAGATCGTGTTAAGGCTTTATCTCAACTGCCATTTCGGAAAGGTCAGAAAGTGCTGTTGGTTGGTGAAGGCGACTTCAGCTACACGGCTGCTGCATTAAAGATGGGATGCTTGGACCCATCTTCCATTGCAACGTCGATGGAAGCTCCACGTTGCAAGAAGCACCTCGAAGAACTTGAGAAAAAAGGAGTGAAGTGTTACACCGATGTGGATGCTACATCTTTGACATTGGAAGAAGACTTCGATGTTGTGGTGTTTAATTTCCCTCATACAGGTGAGCCGAGCATTGAAGCAAATGTCAGGTTACTCATTAAGTTCAAGTTCTTTGAAAGTTCAGTAGCAGTACTTCGTCCCGGTGGTACCGTCGCTGTCTCTTTGAAGCAAACATGGCCGTATTCTGAGTGGGGCCTTGAAGAGTGTGCTAACGCGGCCGGTTTCAAAAAGCAAGCGGCGTATCTCTTTCATGCAAGAAGCTTCTTCAGAATGGCTATACTCATACGACAACTGATGACATACCCCATGCAGTTGAGCATCTCCAATCTGCAAAGACGGTAGAATTTGTAAAGCCAGCTGTGTGACTTGCTCCTTCTTGAATCGCACCACTAGCAAAAGTGTGAAGTGGTTTGAAGATTTTGAAGTGGCTTGCATATTAGTTTGTATTCTAGAGGCTTTTTGACCGGTGAGCTTTTCAACAGTATGTGACTCCATGAAGGAACGTCTATTCAACGGCGTTCTTCATTCTTTGCGTGGGCATGCAGTGGACAAAAGATGGGGGTCCGCGCATGATTCCAAGGCAATGACGTTGGCAGTGGGCCGGTTTCAAGCCTTGATTGGATGGTGACAATTGGGATCCCTTTCTTGAGATCATGGACCTTCAGAATTTGCCGGATTTAAGCATATTTCTTTCCAACATGCCTCCCTATAGCAGTTCTGCGGCATATTAGGGTAAAATATGGTATGATATTTGAAGTCGGTATATGTACAGTGTCTACGAGGTGTCAGCCTGCACTGCTTCCTTGACAACAAGTTCAGTAATTCTCTGGTTCATCTCAATATTTAAGTTGCAAGTTGGCAAGGGGTGCTTCGTTGAAAGCGCTTGAAATATCAATGCAGCTCCAGTCCTGCACAAGCACATTCGCTCAGCTCAATACTTCAGAGACATATGTCATGGCAGTGAATGCTTAGTAGAAGATTTTAAAAAATTTAAAAGATGTCATGTCAAACTAAATGTCAGATGATGTGAGATGTCAGTTGTGGTTGTTTACGCCGAGGAGTGGCTGTTTGATCCACCTTCCCCACTTGGTCGAAAGAAAACGAAGTTGTGAAGATTCCGTGCTTCTGCAGGTGCCTTTGCGACGGAGACGTTCACACGTCAATGAGTTCCTGAGCGACCGAGACCACGCGACCGAGATCCTACCGAGCTTGCTTCGGGTGGAGTGCTGAAAGCGCTAAAGACGCAGGTGAAATGGTGAGGCTGGAAAAGACACAGCAACATCCAACATCCATATCGTACATGTGGCCCACATGTGCAAGATCGATGGTCGAACGAACGACCTCTGAAACGATAATGACTTCAAGGCATGCGGAAGAATGGCAGCCTTGTTTGAGCCTCTCTCAAACAGAGAGTTCGCAGAAAAGATGAGCCTTGACGAGCCATCAAAATAAAATCTATGCTGCCTTGTCTCTCAATGTTTTCTCATGGAGGGTTCAGACATACTCGACATGCTCTTTATCTGAAGCAGCATGCAGAGCGTTGAAGGTCGAGAGCGCACTGTTTCATCCATGTCTAAAACTGAAAAAGTGTACAATCACTTTATAAACACAAGTGCAAGGCAGTGCCGTTGGAAATGGTCGTTGTGTGACTTCTGCAAGTGAAGTTGTATTGACAATCATTCTTTCTTCCTTCGTGGCCATTTTTTCTCAGCTGAAAGCGTCACTTTGCTATGTTGTGACTGCGCTGAAAGGCAGCTCGGCAAAGATATACATTTGAACGGACAATTGTTTGGAGACATCTTCTGCGAATCATTTTCTTTCAGGTGAAATATCTACGCAACCAAGACTCCAAACGCATGCCTTGCCACAATCCACGATCTGGCAGGTTGTTCCTAATGGCCGGTCAACCAGACCGGGTCATGGGCCCTCAATGTTTGCATTGGGTATGAGCCGGTTGTGGGTCTGGTGATTTTTTTTCCGAGAGACATGACCTGGCCATACATGGCACGTGTGCCGACTTTGGCAGTCATAGAATTGCAGGAGGATTTTTGGAGGATTTCAATTTAGATTCTTTGGATCCATTCAGCAATTATAGCATGCGTCCTGTTTCTTACTATGAAACATAATGGGAAGGGAGGAGTTGATGGTCCAACTTGTAGCAGCCGAGTTCTGGAAACTGAGGGCATGTTGGCCCAACGTATCCAGGGCTTTGGCAATGTTAACCCGCCACCTTTGGAGGAGCCCAGATTCAATATGACATGGGATGAATGATGAAATAATGAGAGAATATGAATGTGAGAGAACATGAGACTATAGAAGGTTTTCTAAAATCAATTGCATGGTGAATGCGGTAGCTTTCATTTGAATTGGTCAGAATTTTGTCGGGTCATTGTCGTTCACAATATGTTGGACGACAGGCTGCTAGAACTTTCAGTCAAGTCGAGACGTCTGAAGATGGAGATGTTTTGCTCTGTTTAACTAGTTTTGCGTTCCATCGGATTCCAGTGTATAAGCTCATGACTTTATGATTTGCATTGTTCAAGGAGGAAACCGGCGCTAACATGGCGAAGAAGGTCATGGGCCGACTTGGTGACATGGCCAGGGACCCAGAAGTGTAATGAACGGTCCGATTTGATCCAATAATGATTCAATGTGCAATTTGCATCTCACTGCATGCAAATTTGTGTTTTTTCATCGGTGGGTTTGGACGGGTTTGGGTTTAAACTTGGAAGGAACCAAAGAGCATCATAAGGACCACACCGGACTCTTTTTTGGAAAACCATCACAAGACTGACAGATGCTTTGACAATCATTTTTTTTTGGTTGCATTTGGCCTCCCGTGATACGATGCGCTACGATATGTCTGTCAACTGTCAGGTGGGTGAAGAAGTCATGCTGACTGTTGAGGCCCAAGAGTTGGTGTCTCACTAAAACCCCAGACATGCCATGGACGGGTTGGACCGGGTAGACGTATCAATTCACAGCTGACCATCTACTTTAACACTGGGGGAAATAGATGGAAATGGCGAGAAAAGATGCGTATGCAAACACGACTCTCCTTTTTCATTGCAAGGACTGTCTTCCAAACCGGAACTTCAAAAAAGTTGCGACCGTGAGGAGTTTCTGGATTGTTTCGCCAGGATTTCAAAGAGAAGGGCGCTGTCGGAGCAGTGAAAGATGCAGTAGCAGATGCTGGGGACATCCTAATCGACGGTGTCTCAGGACGACTTGATTCAAGTTATGAAGTTGGGAAGCACTTTGACATCCTTTGACGTTCCAAGCCCCTGCGAAAGACATCGATCGATCGTGGTGTTCTTGCTGTGTCTTTCGCAGGAATCATCGGATGGATCCGTGGAGAGCCGCCACCCGAAGACGACAATGAAAAAGCAGAGGCTCGAAGTTGAGAAACTTCAAAACGATAAAGAACCACAAGCACGACCTTGACTTTGCAAGAAGCTAGACAGCAGTGCTTCAATTGCTAGACTATCTTTGCTTGGTCGTTCCTGATATCTGAGCAAATCAAGTCACTTCATCCAGTCATGCAGCTGAATGTTGCAGGATGCCACGAAAGCGTTGGCACACGGCCCGAATGGTGCAGCCTACGGCATCTCTCAGGCTCTCTACCGATGTAGGTTCAGAAGCAACTAATAGAAGTAGACATCCGTTTTCTGAACAGCAAGGCACTTACTGCAATATTTTCTAGTAAGCATGTTGTGCAAACTGTGGATAATGCTGGATAAGACATATATCATATCATATATCATATATACTGTTCTGCTGACATACGAAGACACTAATATCTGTGGTGCGATATTTCTAGCAGCTTAGCAAATAGATTTACATAGTTGACAAGGAAGACATAGGGACATACTGCCTTTTTGAATTTGGATTGCCTACTCAATTTGTATATACTCCGGCAAGTACTCCGGCATACACTCAGAAAATACAGGAGAGATCCAGAATACATGATGAACACAGCAAGGTGGGTCAGACAGATGCTTCCGAAGACCACTGGCATTGAAAAATGAAGCTTTTTGAGACAGTTTCAGGCCTCGCCCACCGGCGGAATCAATGCCGTTTGGGTTATGCCAGAGGACCAATGCGGGCAGAAATGTCAAAAAGCCACCTGGCCAATGATAAACGTCACTTCATTCATTATATTAACCATTTTGGGCTTATAAGCTTATTCTAGAATGTTTTACACCTTTTTTGCAATTGCCAAAAACGCAAGAAGGAAAGCAATTAACAATGGATCCCCAAAAAGGGAACCCTGACTACCCTTCAAAAACGTATGCCAAAAAAAACGAAGCAATCGGCCAGATTTGGGGCGAGTCCTGCCTTGGCTCCAGTTGGACTGGGCCAAGGTTACCCTTCTTTACAACGAATGAATCACTTCTTCTGATTGAAATCAAACGTGGTGGTTTCTCGAATACGTCCACTTTTGGTTATCAGACCACTTCATCCAAGCAAAATATGCCAGAGCCATCAGAATGCCAAGGAGTCTTGGTATTTGTTGGATTGAGTTGGTATGATGTTTACTTATTGATACTAGGTGTATGGGTGTGATGTTTCTATGTTTGATGTGTTTCTCATGTCCGCGTCTTGTGTGGACGATGGGACGACGGGCGACTACTTCATCAGGAGGCAGATCCTGCTGCATTGGCACAGCTGGCTTCACAGCAGGGAGGCAGATCGCTGTCAGGGCAAAAGGTTGCGTGACACCGCAGATGTTCGCAGATGTTCGACTGCACCATCTGAAAATATGATAAATATGTCAATGTTCTCTAATTGAAATGCATGCTACATCCTTCGACACTGCCATTTTGCAGTTCGCTCCGTGAACGATCCACGTGTTCCTAAGAACATCCAGTGTGGATCCCAGAAATGGATCGGACTGCAACGGACTGCAACGAAACTCGTGAAGACGATGATGTCGAGCTTATGTAGTGGATCAATGGATCAATGGATCTCCCTTCGTTGATTTGAGGCCTTATCAACCACCAGCAGGATCAGCCGGCTCCAAGCCTCCTCCAACAAGTTACAATCCGATGCAGGTACCAGGCACGTCAATGGTTTGGATCCAGGGTGCCTTTGGTAGGATTTTGGTTTGTGGTGATTTGTGATGATTTGACTTGGGATTTAGTGATGATGTATGATGATGTGTGCCCAGTACTGAAGATTGCCTGAATAGGCGGCCCAGTGATCGCCCCGTACACACCTGCACCTGGTGGTCCGGGAGTACCTCGACCTCCTCCCTTCGTACCTGGTGGCAATCTTCCTGGAGGACACTGGAACGCAGAAACCATACACACACACACTGTTGTAAAACCCCTTCCAATTTCCCCTATAAAATTGGGTCACCTCAGTAGCCTATAAAGCTATTTCTTTATGCACTGTCGATGTGTCAGTTTTCAATGTTTTCACATGTTGCTAACTTCATCTTAAATCACGTGCTTGCAAGTTTATCTTTGGTTTCTGGAGATGATGTTTTTGACCTTAGGGTTGCCATTTTATAGCGTTTATAGTGATCCCTAACTTTATAGAGGCGCAATTAGGGATTAACATGTGCTGGAGTTGATGCCTCAGACTCAGCTTGCTATAAAGTTGGTGCCTCAATGATGGATTTCATCTTTTGAGGCCTCAAAAAACCTTGAAAAACGGATTGCCATTTCTCACAAGATCACCAGTTTATAGGGTGCCATCAAGTGTTTGGTGTTGGCAAAAAGTAGAGTGGAGATAGATAACTTTATAGGGAGTACAGTGGCCATGGTTCGTATTCTATAGGGGGTACATTTTCAGGGAACCTATGTGATACACAGAATTCCCTATAGAATCAGGCATCCGGGTGAATTGGAAGGTCTATCTGTTGTAAGTTGTATGTACTTTAATTTGACGTATGTAGCATATGCAATAATACATGACACATATTCATTTTACTTCCATGACTTTCGTGACTTTCACCGTAACATACTCTAGACTCTAACCTTTATTTTCTATCAAGAGCTTATACTCTGGAAAACCTAATTCTCTGCTGAATTTGAATGGAGCGTTTTTCTAACTGACACAGGACCTGCTGCAGGCCGTTGGGGTCCCGGCGGCTATGCCCCAGGTGCACCTGGTAGTGCACCAGGCAGGATTGGGTGACGGTGTGCAGCACCGGACATCACGTAAACTCGTCCAACATCAGTGATGGACATGTTGTGGTTGTAGCAGGATCAACCTTGAAAATGACATTGACAAAGTTCAAAGTGAGGCCATGCTTCAGAGGAACCCATGTAGCTGCATTAATCCTTGAATTTGGACGCATGGCTGTATGGCTTCAAGTTACAATGACGTATCATGTTTGTTAGAAAGGTGAATTTCCGGAAGTGAAATGTTTTGGCGGGCATTTGTGCACAGGATCATATAGGTTTAACGTTCACCAGTCACGAATCGGCATTGCGCCCGACAAACATAACTCAATCATCTCTCAATGCAGGTTCCAGTAGCACATCTTCTGCAAATTCGGGTGCCAAAGGCTGGAAATTGCTGAAGCGAAGTCTTAAGCTTTGCAGTAGTTTGCATACGTTACTGGTACCATCCACTGTGCTATCTCTCTTGAGTTTGAACAGGAAAAATACGTTGGCATTCCAAATTGGTTGGTTGTTTTTTTTTGCAGCATTTGTTGATTGGATGTGCAGGTTTGGTGGATAGAATCACCAAGGGGGATGTTCTCGTTGGACCAGATGTTGCGAAGAGACTGGCCATGGGCTTAAGCTGCTTAAATCCGCTTAAGCTGAGACCTGTTTCGATGTCTGATATCGCTTCAAAAAACATCAAAATACGTCTGCCAAAAAGAGAGATTCAGACAGTATCATACATTTTATCTTTTCTAAAAAAAAAATATATATATATATATCTTGTGTTTCATTGTGTCAGGTATCCCAGTGTAATCATGCCAAGACAACTGCCAAGCAGTTGGCTGAGATGGTGCAGCTCTGAGACACTGAGCGACTGAGCTGTGGAGCTTTTGGAGTTTTCTGAACACTCAATATGGGACTTACTTCGTGACCGATTTAATTCTTTCTACACTTTTTTTGATTCATTTTCCAAGACCGTGCCTTTGTCAATATCATGTTTTCTTATACCATACGCATTCTCTGGCCTTATTCTAGGGTGTTGGACAACGCAACATCGGACTGTCATTTTACTATATTATACAAAATAATTGTGATTTATGATTTATAGTGTATTTCATTCAGTCACAGTGAGTGATCAGTTTCATGTAGTTAGTTCTTGGCCAAGTCTACGCTTAGCTCCTGGATTAACAAAACTGTGAAGCTGTGCCAGATCTGCGAAAGATCTCGACGTTTGTACCTTGGTCAGAGGCTCAGATTTAGAACGTCAAGAGTCAGATAAAGGTAAATCGCAGCTTGAAAACTCAAAAATTGCAACAACGTTAACCGTTAACCATAAAAACTCACAACGCACCGCAAGAAGCGGTACGTGGCAGGCCTGGATGGGGACCCGTCGGACGCCGATGCGTCCCTAGCGAGGCTGCTGCACCTGACAGTGCCTGGGCGATTCCAACCGCGACTTTCACATACGTTCGTTGTTTGGACGACTATAGTATTCTGTAGCCATGTTTGCATGATTGGTTTTGTCTCTTAGACAAACGTATAATAGCTTATATAGCTTATATATCCTGTATAACTTGTATGAATTTAGCGGTGTCACGTCTTGTTTTGAGTCGTTTGGAAAGGATCTATTTGTCATTCAGCTAAGGATGTCCTGAAGCAGAGCGAATCATCAGAGTTTATAAAGACAACCATTGAGGAGATGCTCAAATGTTGTCCAAAAAGACACCAGAAGACAGCCTCCAACCAGAACAAATGTGCAAGGCATTTCGACTTACCACCATTTAGGACCTGAAATTTGGAAGGACTATGAATGACCATCATTCAGGAACGAGTCATGAGTCATGATTATCGTATTTTGTGGTCGGTTGGACTGATGAGTTATATGGGCGGCGAGGAGATCAAGAAAGGAGTTTCTGAAGAGTTCATGTCACTCAGAAGCAGCGCAAAACACAAGGCCAGCGTTGAGACAACTTTGTCCTCTTCTTTGGTTTTACATATAGTACATGATTACCTTGGAGACAGTGTGGAACTAGTGATCAGAGCTTCAATGCGTTTGGATTATTGCTGTAGTAGTACTTCCATGCTGAGTCTGCCGCTTTTCATTTCGTTGTCGTTTCGTCTTACAGTCTTCCTGTAGCATAAAATCCACTTACCACTTACAGGACGCCGTTACGCCAATGTTGCAACGCTTGGGATTCTTAAGCGGTGCTGCTGCCGCCACAGCCGGAACTCCCAGTTTGGGTGCACTGCAGCTTACATACTGATTTCAAGGTCTTTGAAAGACTCTTTCCTATCCACCAAGCATTGAGTTTTGGCCATGGAGTTGCAACAGTGAACGTCATTTGTAGCAAAAATGCAAACATGATGTGGCCTCAGATGGATCTCTGGAAGCAAAAACTTTAGGAGACAGACTTGCTGGGCGGCGAAGCAGCGGCATCGCAAGAGGTGGAACTCACGGAGTGGAGCACATCGTTCCAACAAAAAATGAAGTTTCTTCTCGATCTCTCAAACGTTACGCCATGATGATATGCCGATATGCAGCTATGCTACTCTGTGATTCAACAGGTGGACCTTCTGGGCGGATCAAGAGATACTGCAAGTGCTGCTACCAGCAGCGCTCCTGCTGACTTGCTTGGGGCTATGGAAAGGCCATCCGTCACTTCATTGATTGCTTTATCATTGGGGCGAGCTTCTGTGTCTCCAGACCAGTGTTCCACATTTTTCTGCAATCATAGAGCTCCCCCCTTGCTTGGTTTCATTATATATTTTGCTAAGATTGGTTCCTAGGAGTCTTGGAAGAATGAGCAGTGAAGCACATGAGGTTAGAGACACCAAAAAGTTTTCTTTCAATTCAGCTACCCTTGGTCGTGTTTTCAGTGCGCCGGTGGCATCTTCGCCAGCTCCGGTGGTGTGAACCTTAGATGCTTGAGCCTTCTAGGAGCTCAACCAAGAGTGAAAGGACTAGTAAAAGATGTTGAAAGAATCTTATGATTTAATATGATTCATATGGTAAATGTATGTAAATGTAGTAAATGAATGAACACGTGGAGATTACGTGAGATCGCCGAATGTCCATGAGATTGCTTGGCATCATTATCAGATTGCAGGATTGCGTCCACTTTTGGCATGCTGTGCCAGGACACCTTGGATCCATTGGCTTCCGGCACCAGTTCAGCCTCTCAAGGTGCCGAAGAGAAGTGCAAAGAGTTTCAAGACATATTGTTTTGTGCAATTTCTGATGGTCAGCAATTTGGAAAGCAAGAGCATTTTGCATAATTTTTCATGGTTTTGTTCGCGTCAAATCTCCAGTCAGGCCTTTTGGGCATCTCTCTGGATGCAACGCCTGCGACAGCGCCTGCAGTGTCACCCGCGCCAGCTCCAGCGCTGTCCACTACAGCTCCGGGAGCAAAAACAGGCACCGAATCACGACATAACATGTTTTAAGCCAAACCTTCGGATTTCATGGATTCCTAAAAAGGTTAAAAGAAAGGAGGACCCGGAGACAGAGAAAAACATAGAAAAACTGTGTACTCCTTGTATGTCGTTTGATGACATTTGTATGTTTCTAGTATCTTGATGTATCTTGTATTGCCTTGTCGAAAGATAGCATGATTGTCCTGAGGCACTTTGGGTGCTGGTGCAGTGCTGCCGAAGGCTGAAACCTATACCCAACATCACCGGTCGCTCACCCGTATTGCCTTCCATAATATCTCTCCTAAAAGGTGACCGAGGTGACCCCGAGAAAGCCATTGAAAAGAGTTTAGATACCGGGTTGATCCGGGTTGTATGTGATGATGTGGTTTCTACAGCACTTATTGAAGGGCCTGGCCCCGGAGGACAGCGAGAAGGAAGACATCTTCGGTTTTGTTGGTGCGGAGATGTCGAAGGCCGGAATTTGATGTGTGGATTGGATTGGCTACGAGGGGTGCTTTCTCCATGTTGGAGGGTCTGATGGAATTATTGTTTCGATTCCTTGGTTCGAGGGTTTCAACCGGTTTTAGAAGTGTGTTCAAGAGGTTCTTCAATCTTGGATTGGAATAGATTGGATCGATGTATATGGTCTTCAGTGTTCAGATTGTCCTGGCGGTTTGAACTATACAGACTATACAGTCTACAAATGGTCGCGAGGAAGCGATCTCGCCAGGCCAACAAAAAGTGAGATGGGTGAGGCTGGGATGCTCGGAGACTTTCGGAAACTGAAACTTGCACGATCATGAATCCTTTTGTGCCTGTCCTGTGATGTTTTCGGACATCTACTTCCAATACAGACATATACTTATAATATTTCAAATAAATCCTCCTCAGATCTATTTGATCTATTTTGTTTTTTTTTGGATTTTTGTAGTCAAGGTTCTGTCAAGAGATTCAATATGTCAAAATCCAGTGCCTTTACACCGCGGTGAAAGCAGACATTTCCCGAAGTAGTTTGTTTCCAGTGCCAGGTCGAGGTTGACTTGCGGTGAACACTATTTCTCACCCTGCTGAGTTGCAAGCACCTCATTGGTCACCGACCCACGTACAAGTGTATGACATATTATGATATATATATATATACTATATATATTTATAATATATTATTTATTATATATATATATATATTAGATGTACTGATTACCTGTTGATTTCATGTTTCTCCGACCCAGGGAGAATCAAGCCAAGCAGTGCTGTTCTCACTCACTCCTGATGTCGAAGTCAAGGAAGGTCATAGGAAATCTACAGAAAATAACCAAGAAAAAGCGATTGAGAAACATCTGCAATTGTTATGTGATGTTGGGGAAAACTGACCCACCAGCCACAGGTGGTGACATGCGAATGCCGGCACCTAACGGGTCCAGGACTAGCAGTTTCAATTTGCAACTTGGTGACTCCTATGGAGCCTGGGGTGGTTCATCATGAAGTTTGGGCCACCCCTGCGGAGAGCGGCATTCAGAGGGTAGAGCTGGGTACAGTTATGCCAACTTCCAAAGGCAGTGAATTGCGTTGCCAAGATACGCTTACAATCACTCCGAACCATCATGCTAAACAGGGAACCTCCCCCAGCATTCCGAACATTCCCATTCCTGGAACGAATTGTGCAACTCTGCCACTTACTAAAGTACTCTAGTATACTCTAGTCATGTTGCAATCGTTTGCAACTCGTGGCAGTAAGACAGTAGTAGAGTACCCATGAACTGACACCCTCAGTCACATTTCTGTGTATCACATTTCTTCTGCATAGGCTGCATACGTGTTGCTTACATGCAACCTGTGCAACTGATCCAAGCTCTGAAAAAACCATCTGTGTCTCTCAGCGGGTGCAAAGGTCCCCCGCCCGCGATAAAGACTTCGACCCATCGACAGCGGAGGAGAAATGTCTTCATGGAACTGGACACGCCCTGTGAATCCTGAGATAGATGTACGTATATATTAAGATATATATTTAGATAGTCACATTCATGCCTTTTTGCAATGCATCGACGATTATAATAGACTTTATATGATTTAATAATGTCGTGGACTCTTGGATTATTTGTTTTTGTTCACCGTCTTCAAACTGTTCGACATCAACATTCTTGAACTAGATTTGTTGAACTGGAGAAATTCTATAGTTCGGTTATTTTCAGTTGAATCTGTTTTGCATTGATCTTGCAGTTACGAATTGAAACGTTGAGTCCGTTGAGTGTTTGTCAGCTTTGGACCAAGTCGAGCAGCGCCAAAGAGCTGGTGACATGGGCAGCTTTGTAGCTGTGGAGATGGCTCCGACAGAAGCATTCTCGCTGAGGCAAGGCCAGAATGCACAAAGACACAAACATCAACAGATTTCAGAGCTATTACATGTTAGTTCATATGTTCATGGTATTTCCAGTTAAACGAATATATTGTAGATTTTTTGAACCGCACATGGCTTTTCCATGCTGAACTGTGAAAGACATCGAAGCGTACAGAATAGGAAATACAGGCAATCCGTCGTCATCCACTGAGCTGCTGCGCAGGCCAAGCTCTGTTCGCATGGGTTTCGTCAGCACACAGAGAGCTGCTCCGAGCCGCACACCCCGATTTTCTGAGAGGTGCAAAAGCGGACTCTGTTCAGACACAGTTCTGCATGGCACATCATGGCACCAGATTCACCAAAACGTTAAATTGTTTTTGGAATCATGCATTCGCCTCATGCTCTGTATTGATAGATGATTCTAATTGACGCTCATTTCTCAGTGGTTTCTTGTCGCAGAAATGAGTGGTGAGGCAATCTGCCTCGAACAAATTTTCAGCCAATGCGATGGCACTTGCGGCAGGCAGATAATGACGTTGTGTGTTTAAGCAAGATCTTAGAAGGCAGGAGTCTAATTCCTTTATCATGCTTTGAATCATGCAATGCTTTCAGAGTTCAATGGCTTTGAATCAATTTTGTCCAGCGTGACTTTCAATGTGAAGTCATTCAAGGGCTCTTTTGATGCTTCAATGGCAAGTTAATTGCTGCAAGTCAATCAACTCGGTTCGTTAGCAAGTCCAAAGCAGCCCGTTGTCCTTTTTTTCCCCACCTCGCGATGTTCCGATCCGATCCTCGTTTGCCTTCTCTGTAGAGCTCCCTTTGCAGCTGCCTAACCTGCTGCATCGCCAGCTCAAGAGCAACTTCACGGTGTCACAACTTCCTTTGCAGCTCTTTGTTTTCATTATCTCACATCTAGTTGGCGTGGCGATTATACTTATGACATGTCGTGCCAACTTTTAAAATCAAGTGAAGGGCTTGGACAAGTCTACCACGTTTGCTTGATCCCAGGCAGAGCACGCAAGGTCCTTTTGAAGCTAAAACAGCCTTCGGTACATGCAAGAGTTCTCCCTTGCTGGCACCTGGCACCCTTCCTTTTGTGCTTTTGCTCGCACACACTCCCTTTTGGATGAAGCGATCTACAGCCAAAAAGATTCCACCTGTTGCCAGATGGATGTATGCTCAAGGCTGTCGGCCCCAGTCATCGGTGATAACCTCTTATGCTCGATCATTGTTACCCCGAACGCGTGCTTTCATTGCCTCGCTTATAGAATTTCGGGAACCTGTTTTATCTCGAGGTTTTCCCCATTCCTGTTCCCATCCATAGCACCGGACTGCTTCAGACGAAAGAAGGTCCATCCTCACGACTAGTTCATTCCAGCCTGTGAGGCCTGTGACCGTAATCTGATCTCCTTGTAGAACGCTCAGCGGAAGAAGAACGCTCGAGCGCATAGGATGGAACAGTCGCTTCCCGCTCTATGCTCCCGAAATAGCCAGCCTTTCTCAAACCAAAAATTCCATTCATCTTTCTTTGCATCTCGTGGTATGTTATCCAACTGTGCCGGCAACCACCATTTATCGACGACCTTACATACTTCATGGACGTAGATCTCCTCCGTCTCAGCATGTGAATCACGCGTTTGATCCGCTTCTTCCTTTACGAAGATCTACTCTGGTGCTCCTACTGTCAGAGATATCCTTCTTCATAAAGACTGGTTTCTCAAGGGTCTCCACCTTCTTCGTCTCATTCTGGCTTTGACACAGTGGCCAATGCCGATGCCTGTATACCCCTCCACACTTCTGATACCAGACCTGTTCTGGGATCAGCTGCTCCAAGCCGCAGTCCGGTGCAAGAAACGCCCTCAGTAAGTGAAGTTCCAACTGACGAATTCGATCCACCAGTCCTGTACATCAGCAAAGAGCAAACTTCCTGTAGAGGATGAGAAGCTCGCTCCAGATCTTCCATGGCCCGGAAGCGATTCGTATGCTCCTTGTTTTAGTTACCTCCTTTGTTGTGCCAGCTCGACCATCTTGAGGTGTTCAGGCTCTCTTGGGGTCTTTGCTTGGCTTTTAATGCTAGTCTATTCCCCCCCTTCACAAGCAAAATGCAGAGCTTGCAATGAGGGCAAAACCAAGACGATGGTGTCCCGTCGCCACGCTCCTTCACCACCTGACAACTTTTCAATACTTTTCATCAGCATTGCCTCCTTTGTTTCTGCACGTAGAACTGGCTTCCGAAGCTGAGGAAAGCTTGTTGCAATGGTTTTGTAAGACAGGATGGAAGCGTTCGAGAATCACCTCCCTAACCTTGGTACCACCAGGAAACATATGGAAAGGATTTTGAAAGGATACGATAGAAATGATAGAAATGTGCTTGGTAGGCGAGGACTGCGCCAACACAATTCTGGATCTATCCAAAAGATGCATCTTTTACCAGGGGCCTGAACCTTGCCCTTCCGGGGGCTGCTCAGGAGCAGTAGCCCTTGGACTCAATGGAGGCATTCAGGCATGCCGCAATGCCCGTTTGTCAGACATGAGAGGTGGAGAAATCCGACCCAGGTTTTGTTTTTGCATGTTTTTGTATGACCTGTGCCCCATTCCCAGCGTTACAGCAGGGTTGAAAACACAGTTGAAATTTGATTTGCCTCAACTGCCGACTATTTGCTGAGTTTCTATGATTTTCTATGATTTTCTATGATCGCAGAGGCCTCCACAAAATCTGTGCGCCGGAAAGCGCGAGAGGGTCGTGTGCGTCGCTGCGCTCTGTCACCAGACGAGTATGGTGTGGTTGCTCAGAGCTTGGCCGGCCGAACTGCGCAAGTTGGAAATCGCCTGGAAACCAAGGTTTACCGCCAAAGCTTGCAGGGATGGCCAGTGCTTTGTCAGCTTTGCCAAATGACCGCATGAGAAACTTGGCATGGTATTGCATGAGCATTTGCAGAGGCTCCATGACCATTTCACATTGTACACTGATGGTGAGAAGAACATCAAATAGTTTTTTGAAAAAACATATTGCCAAACGCGCTGCTGCCGACGGTGTGCTGTATTCACTTGCAAATTATCAGATATAGTTGAGGGACCTCGATTTTCTGAATGGATGGAACTACGCTTCAGCCTTGTTCCGGGTTTCTGCAGTTTCAATCTACATCATGATTTTCCAGCAGAACTCCATGTGACCCTATTTGATGCTCCTCCCCTCCTCTATAATGCTACAGTTGTCATTAAGAAATCACCCCCGAAACAACAGCAACCTACCATCGCAGGCAAGAATTTCCAAGACCCAGCACATTGTTTTTGTTTCATCCTTCAGATATTATCAGATGGACTCTTTTGTTCACAGAGGTTGAATTCCCTATTAAAATCTGATTGAGTGTACCTTGAGGATACCAGCAGCTGATGGCCTTGGCTGGAAAGCCCTAATCTTAGGAACTTGAACTGATGGGCTTCAGGCTAGTCACTGCTAGTCTTTAGTCTCTTCGTATCTCTCTGTCTTTTTTGTTCTGTCAATTTATTAATGGTAATTCAATGGCTAAGTCCCTTTGCCTTTCTATCAAGCACACTCAATGAAAAGCGTGCAGCATGCCTTCCGCAGAGTTAGCATTCCAGTGCCCAAATCAGAGTTCAACACTCAACCCATCTTGCTTGTGCCATTTGCAAAAAGCCAAAAGAATCACGATTTGTCTCTGGAGCTTAGGTTGAAGCCGATGGCTGAAGAGTTAAAAATCCCGGAGAACAAGGTCCCAGGCTGCTTGAGCGTTGTTCATGTTAGAGGCCTCAGTGGCATTCAGTGGCAACAATTGAAATCAAATTCGTGGACCAAAGACTTCTTGACGTATTTCAACGAGGGAATAGAGACTGGGAATTGAATAGATGCACAATGCACAGTCAATCTAAATGAAGGACAATGATCAGTTCAAAATGACTGCGGAGTCGCTGAAGACACGGAAGGAGACACACAAAAGATCGAAATTGTTGTTAAACACGTTCACCGTTAAGGCTTAAGGTGTGGATCCATTTGAGTAATTTCTTTCTTTTTCCCAGTTCCTTTCCTGTATGGAACTTGAATTCCAGGTTGGCCAGGAATTGCCCATACACGTAAATTGTCTGAAAATATCACATTTTGGCATTGCATTTGTTTTTGCATGTTTGATTATTTGAGGCTTATAGGCTGTCCCAGGCAATCAGGGTTTCAACGTTAAGCATCGTTACATCCTTAAACTATGTAAAGCTCTTGGTTTGGACAAAGAGGGATGGCTTGGTGCCTGGATCGATGTAAATTGCCCCAGAAACCGTAGCATTTTATCATTTTATCCTAAGGTGCATGCTTCTTTGGAGGAAGATGGCACTGTGACCTTCCAGGGAGATTCTGATGCTTTAATCTCAAAAGGCCGGAGCCAAGTCTTGTGGATGGAACCTGGAAGAGCACCCTGGACATCCCAGCATCTTGAAACTTGCGATTGGATGCAACTCGTTCTACAGTCTTTGGACCATTCCTGCCCTTTTGCAACCTGGTTATTGGTAAGGGAAACTTGGCAGTTTTTTTTTTACAGAGATGAGCCAATCAGAGGTTGGTGTACGGTTCATGTCACAAGGACAGCCCGTGAGGGAAGGATATTTCCTTGATGGCATGTGTTGCAGATGTCTTTTTGCCGTTTCTTGTAGATCGCTGGGAAGGCTTGGTTGCTTTGCTCGTGCTGTGTTTGAGCGGCTGCACTCCTGACGAGATTTCTGGTGTTCAGCCAGAGTTCATCAAGGCAAGGGCTGTAGTCGCTTCTTCTTAAGCTGGTTTAAGCTTGCTCAATTAAGGGCGTCAACTAGATCCATTTACAGTATGTGCTCACAGGTATGGAGGGGTGGACAAACACTCATTGAAAGTCGTCCTTGATGAATGTTGATGATCTTCCATGTCCAATGGCTGGGGACACTGGGAGAGATTCAAATGTCCAGATTCTGCGATTGGGCCCCTGGCTTTCTGTTCATGCACAGTTGGTTGTCATCTCAAGCTATGTAGGCCTCTGGCATTTCAGCTGCGCTGACACCTGGGCGCAACAACGGTTTCTTCAACATGTCAGAGTCCCAGCGTGCCCAGTGTGCCCAGTGTGGCTGGTGAACATCTACTGTAGGGCCTTAGGGCACACTTTGGCAGTATGGCATCCACGGAAATTTCAAGACTCAGACTCAAAAAGCTGAAGCTTTGCCGCTTGCTGCGAGCCAAGACGTGCCGGATGTACTGAGGTTCAAGCTGATGAACAAGAAGGTGGCAATTCTCACAGCTGGCCAGAAGGCGAGTGAAAGATGTTTGAAGAGTGAAATGAAAATGCGACATTTGGACATCCACATGTTATCATTGTGCACTAGTTTTGCAGGGATCCAAAATTCTCGATGCTCGAGGCCGACGGCTCTGACGCTGCCGGAGAGGCAGATGCTGCGCCGGCCATGCCCGAGCTGCAGCTCTACAACACGTCGCTGGCCTGCAGAAAAACTGCACTGGAAATTGCTTGCAATTCTGCACTTTGACTATCTAACTCCCAAAGTCTCCAATTGCTTTCACTGAGGCTGAGTCGAAATAAGGAAGTGTTTGGCGCCTAGAACCTATGAGACAAAGACAGAGTTGTTCAGTTGTTCCTATCAAAGACATGTTACTACCCTGAAACAGGCGCCTTCCAGCCTTACCTGAAAAACCATGATCATATACGATCATCACATTGGTGCTTCGGATGAATCATGCATCACGTTGCAGGACCCGCAACAAGCACATTGAAAATTTGATTTCCCGAGGTTTAAAACGTTGGAGCCTGGAAAGGTGAAGATGTACGTCTGCCAATGGCTGAGTCGTTCTCAAGCAGTATCCGAAAAGGCGATTTCCTGTCACAAAGTTTCGAGTGGGTTTCGGAAGCAAGTGGCTCTTCGTATTGCAGTGTGCTACATAGATTACATAGTCAGAGTCAGTTTATGCATCAAACCATTCAAAAACAGATGTTGAAACATGTGCAGCGAACAGACAGACCGAGGTGGTGTCACTGTTTACGACCTTTGCCACATAGGCGTCTGAGCTGCAAATTGAGCATTGCAGGGTTGCAGGGTGTACCGCGTGCTACCGCTTCGGTCGCTTCGGTCGCTTCGGTAGATCTGAATTCTACAAACTTTACAAACTTTAAGCCAAGGCCACGCCCGTGTTATGGTCTTCTTCGACATCGTATCACGCTTTTTGAGGCGGGTTTTGCTTACTGCGCTTACTGCTTGCAAGGGATTTTACTTTATATTGAGTTCATATTTCGATATATTTCCCTTTAACATCATTCAATTATGCAGCAATTACATTTCATCAGGAAAGTTAACAAGAACGCTTTGATAGTGCCAGTTGTAAAATTGTATTGAAGCAGTAGTCTAGTCAGTCTAGTAGATGCGCTCGAGGCAATGACATACAATTGCATTTCCATACGTGCTTGGCATCAGTGATGATTGTGCTAGTCGTTGACGGATTGAAGGCACATGGGGTACGATGTCACTTTTGTTCGAAATGTCACTGACATAGAAGCTTGGCTGAACCTTGATGTGAACATTTTTCAACAGAGACGTTTGCATCAGCAGATTGTCAGCCAAGGACGACAAGATCATAAAGAGAAGTCAAGAGACTGGAGAAACTGCCTCCTCCTCAGCTTTGCTCACAGATCTGTTCAGATCTGTTCAGCTTTGAGAGACCTGTAAGGCACAAGAGTTGGCGAGGAGGCAGGACTTTGAGAGCTAATGGGTTCTAATTGCGTCCTATTCCGTCTTTTCATGGGTTCTAACTGAAGGTGACTTGGTTGCTGGAAAATATTGGGAGCTCTTCCAACGAACAGTTTACTCTTTACACCAGTTTGGCTTAGTTTGGCTTTTTGACTTTCTGGTCCGCAATTTGCAAGGATGGAGCAAGAGATGCAACGGGATGCCGAAAGCCGCTTTGTTGACATGAATTCATGGGCCTCATGGGTCTGACGGACACAGTGCCACTAAGATGCTGGTGCATTGAGACCCTTAATGGATTCCAACTGGTATCTAGGTTTCTTTGAACTCAAAGAAATTGGAACTTGAAGATGGTTAAAGTGTGTTAAAGTCTTTGCTTTCAGCCTTTGGAAGCTTCTGAATCTTTTTGGAGATCTTCTAGGCGGCTCCTCTTGAAAGTCTCTCGGATAGTTCTCGCTTTCACTTTTGCACCAAGGCTTAGGCTGCAAGCCGCCAGACTTCGAGCCGAAACTTGTTTGGTTGTAGAGCAGCCGTCAGGGCAAAGGTAGAAGACACTTTTTTCGGAACACCTTACCAAGTTTCAATTTCAATCTATGCCAGTCTTACCATGTCTTGGTGATTTCTTACTGTATGTCATGAAGCATTGCCTACAAGACAGACAAGCCGAGGAGAGTCTCTGAATCCATCGAAGACATCAAATCCATGGTCAGCCCGGGTGCCTACCGGACTGGTCGTCTACCAATTCATCCAATGCTTTGCGGGGCCATACATGGCAGAAGACAGTCTAAGTGCCCTGTACCAGCAATAAAACCAGCACACATGACCCTTGGCCGCTTGTATCTGAGATACACTGGTCCAGAAAGACTTCGCTTATGCTGGCAAGGCACAATATGCAAGCACCTTTGTTGTTGATTCCAATCATTTCCGCGGTGCTTTTCAAGCAAACGAACTCATACAATTGCTTGGTCCGTGGTGGTGAACTTCCTGAAACATTCTGTCATGGAGTTCTTGGGTGTATCAGTCAAACACACATGATCCGTACCTTCAAGCAGTGTGTGACGCTGTCAGAGATGCTCAAAGATACACTTTTCAAATCCGCAAATTCCACATCAATCCGTGTGAAAGGGAGATGTGTACTTTCGAGTGCGGCGTTTTGAGACCTACGGGCGGCTCTCCAGGCAACCTAAAGCATTGTCGAAACATGTGAATTCTTGTTTTCAGTGTTTTTGAATATTTTGATCTACTTAGCTACTTGCCGTAGCCATACTTTGATGTGCTTACTTCAACTGCCTTGGTTCTTTTCTTTGCCTCTAAAGTAACTATATTGCACAAATGTGCAGTTGAGTGCCTTCAATGGCTATCAAAAAATCTCTAAGGATCTGCCATGTGCCGTTAATATTTGATGCTTTTCCACGGGGTCAACCTTCTCACAGCCGCAGCTTGCCTTTGGATCGGTTGAAGGTGCAGCTTGGACGGCAATGAAGCTGGCGCCCGTGTTGAGGCGTGACGGCCATGACAGGAAAATCCACATGCAAATTGCACTCACCACACTCTTGAGCTCGGCAATGCTATTGAAAAAGACATAAAAAGATGTGAAAAGATGTAAAAGTATAATGGATGGCACAGACGTATCAGGGTATCAAATGCATTTCTGTCTGAGTGAAGCACAGCGGTGACTTGGCACAGGTGGCTGATGTGAAAGAGGCTCCAGAGGATTTTGTACTTTGGAAGTCTGCGAAACCTTCAGAGCCTTCCTCGGATTCTCCATGGGGGTTTGGAAGCCAAAGGTTTTGAGCCAGAGCTTTGCATTCTGGGTTGAAGATAATCTTCCTGATCTTCACCCTTCAGCAATGAATGCAAGAAGCGTAGGTGAGATATGGTGACGTCTAGTACTCATACAGTAGATGATTGCATGAAAACTGCCACTCAAAGTGCACATGTACTTAGTCCTGGACGACCTGGCTGGCACATAGAATGCAGCGCTCCATTCTCAGATTGAATTCCTGGCTTTTGCATTTTGCACTGTCTCCCGTACTTAACTCGAGGGGATGTTGAAGTTTAACTGTTAACTTACTTATTCTCCATTCAAAAAGGATGGGGACAAGTGCATTCAAAACAAATGCCCCAGATATATTGAGATTTTACAAATACATGTCTCTCACTGTAACAATGTAGTTATTCGAGATTTTGCCTTCTCACGATGGCCAATGCTGCCGTCTCAGGCCATGTCCAAGAAATACTTGGGGGAAACATTGGACATCCATGGGGGCGGGCCGCAAACCCAGTTCACCAATTAAGCGTCGAAGGATCACTCGTTTTGATCACATAGAGTCATAGGGCTCATTGAGCTTTATTGAGTATATTAATATACAATTGCAGTGCGATTTGACTGGACTGACTGGACTGAACCCACTTGCAGGCCAGATCTTGTTTTCCCACATCACGAGAATGAGATAGCACAAAGCGAAGATCTCAGACACAGGGTGGCCATAGCCCAAAAAGTGGAAACGGACAGAAAAATACGGTCTGCAGTTCGCAGGGTTTTGTTTTGGTTGTGTGAAGTTGTCTTTCTAGCAACTTGGAGTAGGGGCCTTCCCTGAGGTGAAGCAGCCAATGGCCAGACCTACGTCAATACGTGGATGCATTGTGCTGCCGTGTTTGGAGACCTAATACCAATGCCGCTAATGCTGCTTGCTGCTTGTGCTCAGGACGTGTTGTGACGTACTCCATTGGAATCTGTTGTAGCCCCGATTAGCGTTGCAACATGGCAAGAGATGAAGAGAGAATATTGGCCATCGGCGGTATCTCGTGTCTTCTGGCTCTGGTGGCAAAAGAAAAAACATGTTGAATCATAGAACTAGAACGGAAGATCATGGTAGATCGGTTCGGAAGTTCCGAAGGCATGGCCAAACTCTCCCCGTTTGAACCTCTCAAGGAATCTTGGAACAGAAACAATATAACCTCAGCACCGAAATCTTGGTGCAGATGAAGGATTTTCATGGATTTTGATGGATTTTCAGTTTCAACTCTTCAAGACTGCAACTTTCACTGACACGCTTCGTCACTTCTGTTTCTTGAACTGTTGTCCAATCAAAGCGACAGGCGAAGCACTGGTAACGAGAAGATGTCCAAGTCATTGGGGAACTTTGTCAGCGACTCAGAACTCAAACGCAAGGAGAGCATAGGAGAACCTTATCTGCAAAGCTTTGTTGGAGAGCATAGTCCCGTATAGTCAAGTCCCAGGATCAATATCCTCCCTGCAAAGCATTTGAATGAGTAGGGGTCTGCACAGATTCCGGACAAGTAGAGACATATTGTTACGCCACCTGGTATGTCATAATTATATACCATTGCGTATAAGTATATTATAGAAATACAATGAAATACATCATAATTACATTATTACCTTTATCAGTCATCAATATATTGTGTGGCAATTCAGCAATTTGAATTCCCCCGTCGCTCAGCTTGCTACATGTTTGCTGTTTGCTTTCATGGTGGGGGGAAATCCCAGGTCACCATTAGAGATGTGCTGCAGGAGTATGATGGAGAGGCCCAGATTTGTGGAAACAACATCAACGGTCAGAAACTAGATTGTACAATGATGTCACTTCAAACATCTTCCAAGACAAATTTGTCCCGGGCTTGAATGTTCAAAAGCTAGAGACTTAGCAGATCTCAACAGCGAGGGCAAGCGAAGAGACAGCAGCTCACCCTTTCATAATTACCTCCTTTACCATCTGAAAGGTGGTGCGCTTCTATCTCTTGAGCTCTCAGTATCGAAGGCAGCAACGACAGCACTGTGTCCGATATGGTTGTTCTGGCACTTGGACTCATTGATCAGATATTTCTGGGTTCCAGACAGTCCAATCATGGAGGTGCAACACATGTGCATGCAAGGTGTATTGAATGATACTTGTAATATACGTACTTGTACATGGATTTGCTTCACCGACGGACTGACTTATTTCGGTTCAAGCTTGCCCAAGCTTGCCAGTGCTCGGCAGGGCAATGGGTGCAGTAGACTCAACTTGCTGTCGAAAAGAGGAATCTCCTCTCGAGGTGAAAGAAGTCGTACAGCAAGGTGCTTATCCATCTCCGACTCCAAATCCTTCGGGTAATCCAAACTTCAAGGTTCAGGATGGAAAGGAAGAGCCAGAGGGATATTCTGATGCTTCGGAGTCATGTGGTGATTCAGTTGGATTGAGCTTCTCCGAGCATCCAAGTGCAAGAAGTCTTACTCCGCTAGACAGGCTTCAAACTTTGTCTCACTTCGAGGTGGATCAAGAGATGCTTAGAGGAATCGCCTTGAAAGATACTTTGAAATTCCTTGGGACATTTGGGACATGGTCTCCATGGCTGAAGCCAGCTATTGATCTTCCCAACAGAGCTCGTGAAAGAGTGTGGCAAAGATCAAGTAGAGTGGAAAAATTGGACCTTTTTATCTCACACACTTGGGAAACATCAGGAGGATGGAAAATCTTGGCATTGCTTTTGCAGTCTGGCTGGGACTGGATGCTAACTGGATGGCTGGCCGGAATATCTTTGGGTATCATTGTGGAAGTGCTTGAAATTCTGCCTCCCACAGTCAGTCGTAACTGTTGGTTTGGTGATACATGTGAATTTGGACCTTGGATCCCATGTGGTGCAGCTTTTGGCTCATTTATTGGCCTTGTAAGCTCTCCATATCTCCCAAGTCTGTTCTGCCGCCGCGAAATGTGCTTCCTTGATGCCGTCTGCATCAATCAAGTGAATCCTGAGCTGAAGGAACGTGGTATTTATGGCATTGGCGGCTTCCTCGCTGTCTCCTCCGAATTACGTATCCTGTGGAGTCGGCCATACCTCTCCAGGCCAATCCACAAAAACAAGTGCACAAGAATCTCAAAGGACAGAATTCATATTTATCATTATTCATATTTCAGATTTAAGGATTCATAATTCAATAAAAAATCCATACAATTTCAAGGATTCATAATCATTCCACAAATTGATTCCATTTCATGATTCGTTTCCATGGTGCAGACCAACTTCTAGAGCTGGAGAGTTTAACTGCGGAACTGTTCTGCTCCAATTCATTCCTTTCCAATGCTTTCGACCGTCACAGAGTTTCGGGTTGTGCTATCTTCTTTGCATTCTGATGAGTTTTACAGTTATAATTGTTCTACTTGTACCATTGATTCAAGTTTTGTTGAGCATACCAGCTGAGCATTTCAATTGATTGGCAAACAAGGTTGTGGTGCGTCTTCGAGCTGGCAGCTTTCCAAAAAGCCAACCCAACTGGCAACATTGTGCTGAAGCCTTTGTTTCTGGAAGCTACGGTGTTAGGCATCATTCTTGTCGTTTACATTCAAAGTGCTTTCATCCGAAGTGGTAGCTTTCGAATTTTTTCCTTCAATTCAATTCCCATCTTTGTGTTTATTTTGCTGATCCTTCCAGCCATCCATGCCCTTCGGTTATTCTCAAGATACAAGACCTCCCTTGTGGAGAATCTTCGAAGCTTCGACTTGGAGCAAGTTCATTGCCGTACCGATTTCGACGTCAATTTCATCATGACCGGAATTTCATCCTGGTATGGGAGTCTGGAAGGTTTTGAAGAATACGTGAGAGGCCCTTTGGCAGACAAGCTTTGTTTGTCAGTTTCAAGTTCGCAGTTACCTCCGCTGTATTGGCTGTTGATCATCACTTCGTTTGTGCCGCCGAGCTTGACACCAATTGTGGCAGCATCAAGATCCCCAAATTGCACTGCTGAGATCATGTGGATCCAGATCAGCCGAAGTTTTTCTCAAGTCTCCATCAACATTGTGGGTTTAAAACTTTCCTGTCATTCATGCTGGCGGTTCTCCGCACGGGCTCCTGGAGTGTGGGATTATGTGAAGACAACTGTGTTGGTTCTTGGTCTCTTTGTCCTATGGTTCGGTACGTTCTTTGCAGCTTCAAGCTTTCGTAGAAGCGTAGAACCAGTTCTTGGTGAAGTCATCCTCAGTGCAGTGTTCCTGCTTGCCGACTTTCTCGCTTTTGCTCCACTACAGTCAGCAACCTTAGTCGCATCGATTTTTACAAAATAGATCATTTAGTTGGTGCGAAACTTTTTTGGGGGTCGTATCGATTATAGCCGTACCTTTGGGATTAGGCATTCCAAAGGATGATCAACCCTTTATTAGAGATGGAAATACATGTAAGGGTATTGAAATCTCATGTTGCAGTGTATTGCAATATCTCACAGCTGAATGTTTCGTTCAAAACACAGCACTGAAACCGACAGCATAGTGAAAAAATAACAGCTGCTGATCGACCGCAAATCCCACAACTCACTTTACTGGCATTAGTTTCCGGCATGATTCTTGACATTCTTCCAAAATGCAAAACGCAAGCTATTTGTGATGTTTATTATCATTTTTATAGCATTACTTCTCTGCTTTGTGATGCAAAACATCATCAAAACGTGAGAGGCATGCACAATTGACTATTTTGGATCATTTCAAAATGTGGAGAACGCATTGTAATTGTGATTTTGATATGACTCTGCTGTGACCCGGTCGCATCGGTCCATTACCTTGGCGGACGGATGAATCAGGAAATTGATGTAACTTAGGTTCCCGACTGTACGTCGGGACAGATCCGTTTGAGAAGTATCGTTAGATCTTTCATAACCTTTGTAACCAGCATGTGTGTTGAAGCATTGCAAAATGCTGCAGTTTGGTTGGGAGGACTTGTGTGAATTAACATCAATCAACATCAATCAACACGTGCAGCATTTCTCACATGTGCGTAGTTCGTAGTTCGTGCTGTCAGTTGCACTATGACATCTATGACAGGCCGATGATGTATTCTGAGGAACTATTGGCAGAGGTGCCTCGACAGGAATTTCGGAATTGTGCCTCGTCAGTCTGTGTACATTGTGATTGTATGTGATTGTGAACTGCCTGACATCTATCAGAATCTATCATATCTATATGATATCTATACGATGCTTCATGATCCTGTTTCTAATTTCCCAATTGTTCTTTCAGGCACAAGAGCGCTTGCTGAAGCTTTACAGCTCGCTTCGGGGAGCTAACGAGTACGGTGACCCAATGTCGGAGATTTAGTGAACGAACATGAAGGAACCAGGGTTTGTATAAACCTGTAGGCTTGTGCCAATGGTTGTGGAATCGTGTCTCTGAACATATTCCTTGTTCTTGCAGCTCTCAGACTGCGAATCATATTCTTTTAATGATCTTTTGTGGATTTCACAAAAATTTCATTGTTTAGTGGAATCTGTTGGACGAGTTCCAGTAGATTGACATCAATGCTGTGGCTTGACGATAGATTGGTGATGAATGGTTGCAACACACAGTGTGACAGTCTGAGCACACCAAAGTGAGCTGAAGTGCACCCAAGACATGCTGCAATCCCAGTGTTGGCACATTGGTCAATGGACATCGAACCCAGCATGCTGGATCAAGATGAAACGAAACAATGAGTCTTGAATATAGCTGCTCGTGAGTGAAGGCATTAATCAACCACCTGGTAATCTCACAACCAACAGATTTCTTTTCATTTCTTTTCATGGTGAACACGGCCTTAAGCTTTCGAGGCAAGAAGAGCACGTTGACAACCCTGAGTGCGAGCAAGGAAGCCAAGTGCTGTCGGATATGACTGGGAATGGATACAATTTTGATGTTTTGTTGTATTTTGTGGGGACAAAGGGACAAACTCCTGGGATAAGTTTCACACTCGCGGTGGAGACGGGTAGAAAATTGAACGTGCAAGGCAAAAGCAACGCTTTTTGGCAGCTATGGCCAATGAGTCTTGGCTGCATCAGTTTGTGGTTGCAAATCTGGTTTCAACAGTTTAACATTCAGAAATTCATTTAGTCGAGGAGGGGCCGCAAGAGTTTGATCGAAACTGAGGATTTTGACACTGTCAATGCAGTAGCTGTCGGGAGTCTCAAGATTATGGAGGTTGTTCCGGAAGGTTGTTTGTATTGAATGAGACATGAGTGATTGTCAATATCATGTCTCATACTTCCATACTTTACCAGGTGGACGCAAATCTTTTGATGAGAATGTGTAACTTTAGACTCACTTGCGAAAATATCAGTGGAATATTAGATCATGAGGAGGGAGCACTTCGTTTTTTTCTTACGATACCAAAGCGTTTCAGTGATTTATTTATCAGNCATGATAGTGTGCATGTCAGTACCTGTGATATCGAGGATGTCCGTACTGTCCATGCTAATGTTGTGCTAAATGATGCTAAATGTTGAAAGGCGTTCTGAATCAGGCTCTGACGGACTTGTCCAAAGAGTTGCTACAGCTTCAGCAAGGTGCGGGCCGTCCAGCTTTGCCAGCTTGCCTTGTTCAACACTTTCTGTTGGCTCGGCAAGCCGTAGAGAAAGTTTAGGTCCCTTTGTTCCCAAGTGCTCTTGAACTAAATTTAGTTTCTAGGTGACCATGGTCCAGAGTTCCAGACCAAAGCAAGGCCATGGTGTGGTCCATGTCCAGATTCGATGAAAAAATGGTGTGACAGGGAGGAAGAGTAGAAAGACTAGAAAGGCACAAGGATGCAGGTGCTTTGATGGACTGATGTTTGGAGGTTGAGATGACGATTGATGAAATAGAAGCATTTGTTTGGCACACAGAATTTTGTGAGTTGACATGAGTTGACTCGTTTCTGTGACTTTTCTTCTTGTGGATTGATGTGCAAAGGTTTCTGTTCTTTGTGATAGGCAGCTTCGCTCCATGGGTGCCATTCTTGGGATCCTTCAGCAGCTTGGAGTCTTCAAGCGAAAAGGAAGAGAATTGGCTCTGGGCTTTGAATGTTGGGCCTGGAGACTACCTTCAAAATACCTTGGAATTTCTAATTACATTTTTTTCCGTCAGTTTCAGAGTTTTCTCCATCACACTCTCTGGCACTCGGTTGTTTCTTGGCCCTGCTCGGTCGAAATGGAGCATTGACAAAGTAGGCCACTAAGCCACCTGCTGGGTTTAACCCGTCTTCCATCATTTTCCAGTTTCTTGAATATGTTCGAAGTATAGCAGATACCTTTCCCATTGCTTAGAACGGATTGCAAGAAGTGGGTGTGACATGAGATTCTGATGTAGCTGATTTGCAACATGCGGAGACTCTCGTCACTCGTCAAGATAGTAAAATTCAAGTGGAAATGATTAAACTAATAGCATCTAATTACACCCACCTTTCTGAGGCGTGACCCAGAGGAGGTTTGCAAAGGACCAGTGGATTCTGACTTTGAGGCCGGGAGGATCTCCATTGAACCAGTTGAACATGGACAAAACATCGTGACATCCATGTTGAAACTGCGAACATGTTGGGTATATTCAGGAAAATTCCCATTATGTTGAAATTAATTCTGTGCTTTTCAGTTGGTATCCTAGAGCCATAGCCAATGCAATCGTCACATATCATGATCATATATCACCATGCCATGCAATACGGCTCTTGCCCAGGTTTCATATACTGCTGATTTGCAAGAAATCCACGCAAAACTCTGTGGGTGAATTTCACTTCGGCAGGCAAAGGTTGAAGATCTCATCCAGGCCTTTGCGGGCATGCTGGTAGCTGGCGACATATCGCAATATGTAGACGATGTGCGATAGCTCGTGTTCCTAGATGTTGATAGAATTTACATAGCAAATACATGCAATTACTGAGTACTAGCTAATTACTACTTTTGTTTAAACATATTATATCAAATGTAGTTCATGTTCATAGACTGTGTTTGACTTGGTGTTGAGACCGAGCTTGGAGTGTGTTCAAATCGTGTGTCGCAATGCTCGAATTCGCTGGAGCTCTGAGAGCAATGGTTACTTCACAACTCAAACTCGCCGGAGCGGAGCCAGGCTCGTGCTGATGCACGCAAAGCCAAGGATTTTGCCAAAGCCGATGCTATCCGTGATGAGCTCACGAGCCCGGTGCCACAGTCCCATGCTACAGTTGTCCATGAACGGGAAAGATTACTTCTATTTTCTCGCAGGCAGGATTCCACAAATAAAATTGAGACATTTGACATTTGTTCTAGATTTGAAATATTAAACCAGTAGCGTGGTTCAGAGCAGAACCCATGACCCTCCCAAAAACAAATTGGCTCCTCTCGTGGACGAAAGGTGCAAGTGTTCACATTTATCATTTATTATCATTTCTTATCATTTATTAAGGTGGGCTGCTTGCCTTTTGAAGCTTTGGAAATTGCATGAAAGTCGACATTGGGCACTGGGTTCGTGAGGCTTGGGTGTGATCATTGAGGATGGTGCCAAAGGCTGGATGAGAGCAAAACATGTTGCATGGTGTGAAGAGATTTGTGAAAATTTGTGAAACTATCTCAGCCGTTTTTACGGTTAATTTGGATTTTCGTAGATACTATCGATATTCTTCTTATGTTTGTATTAACAACTGATTATACACCGGTCCATTTCTACTGGATCATCTTGGCACATCGATGGCTACAAGTACAGGAACTTCATGGCGTGTGGCATCCCTTGCCTGAGCCGGAGTGATACAAGACGCAATCCTTGGGTGCAAAATCACCGTTTCGGTGTGTTTGAAGAAGCTTCGGAGAGACTCTGTGAGAACAACGGTTAATAAGAATAGAATGAATGAGTGATATACGGATGATGCAGCAGAATTTCTTCAATCTTTTGGCAGCACTGTCTAGATATATGACATGACATACAACTCACAGTCGCCGGATCTCGCAAAATGTCCGAAGTCTAGGTTTGTATGAGACTTTCTATGTTTGTTTTTGTCTTTCAGGTTCGCCTTGCATCTGCTCTGACCTGTCAATTACCCAGAACTCATAACCATAAGAAATGCAAACACAACCAGAAGATTGAGGCTCCATTTGAGCATCCTGTTTTAACATTTGTCCAGTCTTGGGGTTCTGCCAAGCAAGTTCAGATCAGTTGGTTTTGTACTTGCTCAGTGAAGAGCGTGCAATGCGGCAGGTCCCCAGCAATTCTGACTTGATACGTGAGATATTTTTTGCAGTTGAAAGCATGCCACATCGCTGTTTTCAGAGCCGTTTTGGCCAAGTCGTCGAGTCCTTGTCGAAAAGCTGCTCCAAATGCGCCATTGAAGCATCTTCAAAAGAGCAAATGGTGCATGAAGCTCCCAAAAAAGAGAGGGATGTAGAGAAGTTCTTTCTCCTCTGCATGTTTCTTGGAAGATTCTGAGATTTTGAAACTATTGAGAGGGTTGAAAGATGTTGAACGCGACAGGTAGAGGCACACATAGGCGACATAGGTCCTAGGTCCTAGGTCCTAGGTTCACTAGTGGTTTGCTGGCTGAAAGGAAAGACTTGAAGATGTCTGGGTCGCTGCGAGCGTCAGGTTCTTCATTGCTGCGAGCTTCACGTATGGCCCTCTTTTGATTTATCCACTGTACCAAGCCTTGGCTGCCTCAAAGGGGGAAGAGGAGGCTTCGCAGACTTCTCCGTGATGTTTTGAGAAGACAGAGTAGCTATGAACCTATGAGTACTGTACTTCTTGTGCTAGTCCAGACTAGTGTAAAGTGTTGCCACAATATTCACCAGCAAATTTAATCCTCGTTGAATGGGCAAGGACACGGGAAGGACATGGAAGGATATACAAGTAGTGTGATGATAATGAAAAAATGGTGCGCAGAACACTTAAAATTTGGATTTTTAAGACTTTGAAGATATGAAGAGACGCTTGTTGAAAGACACTCATTCAATATCACCACTTGAGTTTTTTCAGTGTTCTCTGGGCGGCTCCTAGCACACTTTGACGTAGACTGATAGACCATGTTCTCGAGCAGCTTGTCTTCTGCAGGTGGACAGCATGCAAGCAGGAATAATTTTGATGTGCTCTTGGCCAGATGAATTTGCTCAGGGGCGTGGAGGTAATCATGTAGTGTGCAGTGCAGGACTACAGTTGGCAAAAAGACATTTAAGGGAAATGTGATGCTGTCAAAGTGTGATGTTGGATGATGTTTGTATGGGTGAATAGACTGCACATTCGTATGGTATTCGATGGTATTCGGTATTCGATATAATTCGTATGCGTTCCTATGGACATGATACATTGCAATACATTGCATATATTCATGGTTATTCATGGATTTCCGATGAAGTTATAGAACACTTGAGCTTTTCGGTGAAGTGGATCTTGTTTCATGCGAAGCTTTTGCTTGTCGCCTTCACTTAAGCACATTTAAGCACTGCTTGTGCCTTGTTTCTGAGTCTTAGGTGTGCAAAGTACTTAAGCATCATAGTGCACAATCTCTTCAGCAAATGTTGGAAAACCCTGCGGGGACTGCAACTGCAAGTGGCTGGCCCCTTGGTGTGTCGCAGAGTCGCCATCCAAAGTTGACAGATGGTGCAGGGTGCAGTTGACAGATGTGTACATGCAGTGTGCAGGGTGCACAGGTGAAAATAATGTTTTCACGTAGAGAAACTTATTGAAAATACACAAAAATATGCATTTATTTTTATTTCTTTGGCTCGTATTTTTTGGAGAGCTGTGCACGCTCCCAGCTGAAGTGAGGAAAACGTGATTCAGTAGCACCAATACTCGGAGTACTGAAAATCGCAAAACTATGTAAAACTCAAGCAGCACTGACACCACGGCACCACGGCATTCAAAATCCCAACTTGGCCTTGCGGCGACTGAAGGTTTTTTGGCAGTTGCAGCTGTGTGCATGGCGGTCGCAGCTTCCTCCTTTGTGCCAAGGGTGCGCTCAGACACTCGAAGTTCCGCAATCTTTCATTCCTCCTTTGTTTCGCTCCTCTCATTTTGAGCCAAGTTGCTGCGGTTGGCGAAGTGTCAGGGAGTGGAGTTTTTCTTTCCTTGGCTTTCTCACTTGCAGCAGTTCATTTCCTTGATGCTGAAGCTCTGCAGGTGGGCACTTTGATTGGGGTGTCAACCCTATATTTGACAAACTCCAATGTCATCGCGAGCCCTCTATGGCCAGTGCCTTCGGAAGAGCGTAGCAAGATCCGGATGCTCTTCTACTATGCATGCTGTCCTGCTGGATGTTTGTGGACAGGGCAAACAAAAATCAAACACAGCCGCAAGACGAGCCACAAGACATTTTTCAAAGATCGAGTGATCCAAAATTTACAGTAAACAAGTTGTGTGCCTGAGTGCTCATTCTTTCAGAGCTTGGATTTTGTTGAGTCTCCATTTCAGAACGAACCTTGATTTTACTCCACGTGCTCCGCGCGCAGCCGCAAACACAGTTTCAAGAGTTTCAAGCTGTACTCTTGGTCTTCCGTTTTGCAGGACATCATTGGCTGTGATGTGCCTTGGGAGGGAGGACCGCAAAGCTATAGACATTGCTTTCATGCTGGCGAGCAGAAAACATCGGAATACGCTCCTTCTTCGATAATTTCCTTAGGGCTTGGTAGAAGACCTCTCAACCAAGTACTCCAAAGCCATCCCTTCAATAATATACCCAGGTCGTATGTTCCACAATGTTCTACATCATATTCACGTCGCTGCGCGACTAAGACCACCCGCACGGAAGCTTTCGGTCAAAGCGAAAGTGAGGTGGACAGCATTCATGAACTGTTGTGCTACGTTTTTCTAGTCTGAAGAGACCATGCCTTGGGATCCCTGGGCGAAGTTAGATGGTGATTTCAAGGGTGTTTAAAGTTTGAAATTGTTTTTGATTTATTTAGATCTGTTGGAGCTGGAGATCAAGAGGTGGATCTTGTGGTGTTCCAACTAGTTCCAACATCCAACTTTTTGGCTTGGATTGCCAACATTCAACATGAAGTCCCTCCTTGGCAGCCATCTAAAGCGTTTTTGGGGGCATCTTTTGGAAGCTACTATAACTGACTATAGCAATTTACACAAAAAGATACACAAGGTCTGGATCAAAAGTAGTACCTTTTTGATACAAACTTTTACCTAAACGAACCCCCGCCAGTGGCTTTCCGTACCACATACCAATATCCAGACGATGGGTTTTTTCGCATCATCAGAACGCGAAACGTTCACAATCTTTTTACAACTTCCAATCACAGTGAGAGACTGCAACATGTTCTGCCAGGAGTTTCAGTCTGATTGGGGCCTCCGTTCTGCTGTGATTCTTTTGCCAGTGTTGGTGACGCTCATGAGTTTCTTGGCAGAGTCTGAAGGGAGGGTGCTTGAATTGGTTAGCAATGGCTGGAGGAATGGGGAGGCGTAAAGAGACAAACCTTCCTTTATTTCGGGTCATTTCCTTATTTCCCCTGATTTCGGTATTGGTGGCTTTTTGTTGATGATCACTTACATCTATGTGTGTACTCGGTGTACAATGTGTAAGTAGTTATGTCCATGGTTGTTTCATCTCGCAAAGGCTGGCTAATGCTGCCACCTGATGGCTTTTGGGGTCCAGAGCGAATGCGGCAGAAACAGCCCCTGAGATGTGCAAAAGCAAGTTCTTGTCTTGAACGTACTGCTGTTAGTGGCAGCTCTGTTTGTCCTGTAATTGATTTTCGGATGTCGGTCTATGTTCCTTTGCTTTTCAATCTCGTGTGGAATCAGTGGAACCCTGAAGCTAGCCATCAAAGACATTTGCCCTGGTTCTCCCCGCAACATTTATCATCACAAAAGATCTGTTGTTATTTTGTTGTGAATTTCTTAATTCAATTCTGCTCAGTTTTTCTGTGGGAAGCATGGCTTCTCCGAGCTCTGAGGATAGAGATGGAAGCCGAAATTGCGGAGGAGCAGCGCCAATTGGAAGAGAAGAATAAGAGGAAACAAAAGACAAAAGAGGAAAAAGAGAAGCAGAAGGGGCAGCAGGAGAAGGAAAAGCTGACGCCGCATGCTTGCAATTAAACGCGATCATTTATTGAAAGGTTCCAAGAATTTGTGCACCTCAAACGGGGCTGCCATCAACTGCAATCCATTCTTGTTGCTTTAGCTTGCTTTTGACCACTTCAATCTTTAGCTGGCTTTGCATTCCTTTGCTTGCAATCAGGAAGGTTGACGAAGATGAGGATTTTGATGGTTTTGGAGAGAGTAAGTCTGAGGACTTCATTTGGCAACCGTGTGCACGGATCTCCACTTTGTTTCTGGACAAGAGCTCACAGGAAATTCATGATAATTCAATGTAATTCAGATGTTACCATTCTGCTTCCACATGTGCGGACAGACGGCTCTTTCAACGGCATGATGATATTCATATCATTTCATATCAACGCGCAAGCAGACGTCCCTGTATCAGACTTGCAGGGGTTGCTGCTTCTGCAGCGCCTCTAGCCTCTACCCCTTTTTTCTTCTGCTGTTTTGATTTGCTTTGCTGCTGTGTTTCTCTATGGCCGCTGGCCTCTTTTTTTACTGACGTTCGCATGTTTCACCATTTTGCTGGCTCATGATTTTGTCACCCTTTGCTTGCTGATTGCTGTTTTGGCCAGATCCGGGTTTTCGGTGTTCACCAGCATATCTATCCCAGTAGTGCCGCACGAGGCGGTGGCGGAAGTTTCAAGAATAGGAAACGTATAGGAGAGATTGGTTGTTGGGAATCACGGATGACAAAGCCAAAACAAGGGCCAATTGTCCAACCGACCAACTCACAAACTAACTGTCTGATTGACTAACTGACTAATTGACAAACTGACTAACTAGCTCACTGACAAACTGACTAAGTGACTAACTGACCAACCGATTGATCGATTAACTGATGAACTGACTAACCTACTGACTAACTAACTAATTCACTAGTTGACTCGTTGATCAACAGACGAGCAGACTAATTGACTGGCGAACAGACTAATTGACTTTCTGACTGACTGACTAACTGACCAACTCGCGACTTGACAAACTGACTAACTAGCCAACTGACTAACTGACTAACTGACTAACTCACTAACTAGCTAACTGACTAGTTGACTAACTGACTGATTGACTAACTTGACTAACTGATCAACTAGCTAACTGACTAACTGACTATTTGAGTCCCTGACTGAGTGAATACCTAATTGGCTAACTAATTGACTAACTGACTAACTTGACTATCTGACTAACTAGCTAGCTGACCAACTAGCTAATCGACTGACTGACTGACTGACTGACTGACTGACTGACTGACTGACTCACTGACTGACTAACTGATTGACTGACTGACTGACTGACTGACTGACTGACTAACTGATTGACTGACTGACTGACTGACTGACTCACTGACTGACTAACTGATTGACTGACTGACTGACTGACTGACTGACTGACTAACTGATTGACTGACTGACTGACTGATTGACTGACTGACTGACTGACTGACTGACCGACTTACTGACTAGTTGACTAACGGACTACTTGACTAACTGACTAACTGACTAAACTGAGTAACTAGCGAACTCACTTATTGACTCACTGGCTCATTGACTTCCTGACTGACTTTGCAAGTCAAAATGTTAAACAACTGAGGGGTTCGGGCCACTTTTTGAAGCTCCGATGAAAAATTAGTCAGTTAGTTATTCAGTCAATCAATCACCAGTTAGTCAATTAGTCAGTTAGTCAGTTGAACAATCAATGAGTTAGTCAGTCAGTCATTAGTCAGTTAGTCAGTTACCTAGTTAATCCGTTGGTCAAGGTAGTCAGTTAGTCAATTAGTCAATTGGCTAGATAGTCAGTCGAGAAGTCAATTAGTCAGTGAGTCAATCAGTCAGTTAGCTAGCTACTCAGTGAGTCAAGTTAGGCAGTTAGTCAGTTAGTCAATTAGCTAGATAGTTTGCTTCAGCGGCGTGCAATTTTTTGACATCTGAACTTCAAAAAGTGGTCCGGGCATGCGGCGTTTTGCAGATTTTGACTTGCACATGTGCTTCGCGCCGCAGCGGCGTGCAATTTTTCGACATCGTACCGTCAAAACTTGCTCCATTGTGTTTTGTACGTTTTGACTTGAAAATGCGCTTCGCGACACAGCGGCGTGCCATTTTTTGTTTCTCTGCTGAACAGCTACCTCCGCACCAGCCGCTTTGCCGAGCCTATTTTTCAAACATCAGGAACCACGAATCATTGAAAAAACACAGCGACTCCAGACTTTCCTAACGTTTGGCACATGTGTATCTTCTTTCTAGTGACTCTACTCGCGTGTTGATCTTCTTTCTTCTGACTTGACTTCTCTAGTTTGATTTTCAACTGTCCATATTGTCGGAAGTTAGGTTTTTAAACTTCCTTCGATTATTAGTATAGATCTTTCATTGATCATTGTAGATTGTAAATATAAGCAGGTATGAGTCTAGTTGATATTGACAATATCATACTACGGGATCTGTGTTTCGGCCAACATGACATGTTGGCATTGAATCATTGAATCAAAGTGCAACATGTAACCATTCATTCGCGGATTTGAGGCATGGTCGTTGGTAGACCCCAACCATCGCAAAACCACAGGGGCACCACTCGGGTTGTTTTCGCATTTGCCCATCAACCTTCGCTGGCTTCTCGAATCTTCTCCCCGTCAAAAACTTTCGGATTCATCCGTAGCTGCATGTTGCTCCAAGCGAAGATGGGTAGAAATGAGAAGGTTTCCGTAGCATCCCAAAGCAGCGTTGCCAATCTTTTGGTCTGACCAAAGGTAGCTCTGCCATGGCTGGGAAAACTGAGAGTCTCGAGGTGAGTTCTGAAGGACTTCGTGTACCACTCCCTAGGGCAGTTCCAATTCCGCGTTTTGCAATGCAGAGAATGCATGCACTGGGCAGATGTACTCCTTGCCGTTTTTTCTCCTTTAGAGCGGATGGTTGTCATAAAGGCAATGCCTGTGAATTCTGCCATCTTTGCAATGAACAGGATGCCTTAAAGCGAACCAAGCGAGCCCATGTTGCAAGGAGGAAGGAAGAGGCCAGGGAAAAGAAACTCGAGATCGAGGCAGAGCTTCGGGATACGAAGGGTCGGGCACCGGCACAGTCGGCTCAGTCGGCGCAGTCGGCTCTAGCACACTCATCCACCAGCTTCTGGATCTGAGTGGCCACAGGTGCCATAGCCGATGCACCCATGCATCTCATGCAAGCGCATTTATCAACTTCAAAAGTCGAATCGACTTGATTCTCGAAGTCTTGCAGTTCTTTCACTGCGCTGTCACAATGTCTTCATGTAAGTTCATTAATTTCCATGCTACAGATTGGAAATGATTGCAATGATTCTAGACGTAAAAGGAACAGGAGAACTTCAGGCCGTTTGACATGTCAGAACCAGCGCACGTGTGGACCGTGCGGTCTGCAAATTTTTGTCGGGCTTTCTCAGAAGGCGAGTACAAGTAGTTCGGGTGCGCAAAACGTCATAGGAGATTCCACCTCAATGAGCTCGAAAAGGACTTTTGACCCAAAGAAATTGGAAAAGCAATGAACATAATTGACCTAACTCTAACAGACCCTAATAAACGTTTGTTCCTGTTGATCTGTATTTTCTTCGTGCAAGTTTTGGCTGAGAAACGTATAAGTTTCGGATCATTTGGGCAAAGTCCTCCAGCGGCAGAATTTCAGATTGTCATGGCAGTGTGAGATATGTTTATCTCATGACTATTCCCATTCGTGAACGTTGGATCTTGGCAAATTGATATCATGTTGATATATTGTCTTTATTTGTTATAGGCAAGCTTCCAAATTCATCCACATTCTATGTCCACATCCCGAAAACATCCGAAGACCATGTAACAACCTTCAAGGTTATCCCAAGTGTCTTATTTAAGTTTAATCAAAGAGAGATGTGTCCAAAGAAACCGCGATCATTGGAGTACATTCTTATAATATGCATTGTTACAACACCATGCAGGCGAAGCACAAATACACGACAACAGCCAGTCCACATTCAAAGTGCGTGACCACCCTGGGCAAACTGACATGGAGACTTGGGAGAAGAGATAAAAAGGTCTAAAAAGGCCAAAAATGGATGACATATAATGGACAAGAAAGGACGTTGAAACAGGACATGGCCCCGAGGCAAAGCATCCACGAGTCAGAGGCTGCCATGGCACACAAGGTGGTACACCCAAATGCGATGTCCACCTCAATTCAGTTTTGCACAGATGAAATCCACGTCCGCACCATGAAATCTTTATCAACTTGGAAAAGGACGTGTTGATCACTTAGTGCTCTGAGCTCAGAGAAAGCACCTCTGCTCCACCAGTTGCAGCTTCAGGCTGCAAATGAGAGGCCCAGAGGCCCAGATTTCAAACTGCCCGACTGTCGTCAAAGTGTTGCCTCATGACGGGCGTGACCGTGCCTTGCCTCGCAACGCGAGATCCGTATGTAGTTGCTGCTAGACACGAAAACCGCTCGTTGTACAGTGGCTCAGACTCTCAGGAAAATGCCGCCGACCTTGCCGAGTTGAAGGGATGTTGTATGTTGACGGGGCCGAGGAAAGTGTGCGCAGTGGGACCTTGGTATCCTCGAGTGATTGGAGTCAAAGCAATTTTTTGTATCTTTTCCATCAGACATCATCAGACTCTGGGTGACACCAGTCCTTTCTGTCATCCACTCTATATCGGCCCCTCACGACATTTCACATCCTTAGAGAATTTGGAGCATCACGATGCTTAGTCTATTGACATGTACATTCGGCTTCGCGAAGGAAACCGAGGAAAGGGGAGAAAAGGCAGAAGGCTTTGTGGATGACGAAGACGAAGCAAAAGAAAGCAAAGAGTTAAAGGCGACTCATTCACGGTTGGGACATGAATCCAATGCATCGAAGTGCACACATATACAAATATGAATTCAAATTTGTAAAAAAAAGGCATAAGACATCATAAGACATCATGATACATTGCAAGGTGTTGCTAATCGGACTACCATTCTTGAAACATGCATACTGCAAAGATATAGATGTTTCCAAAACCCCCACCATGAAAAGGCCATTGAGAGGATACACTCTGTTTGCATCAAATCATGTTGTATCGCATTTTGCATTTAGATGCATTCAGTGTTTCCCAGTGTTTCCGTGGTTCCCATTTTCGCAGGACGGTGAAACAAAACCCAGTGCCTTGGCGACTTTTCCATTCGATCCACGAGTCACAGTCACGAGTCGAGACTCCAAAGGTGAATGTCTTCACATTTCATTGCTATGATTTACGTCATTGTACTTAGTTCGCTTAATTGTTGACTCTAATTTTACGTAATTATTTGCAATTATACATATATATATATATATTTGTACATGTTACATATTTATTACTTGTTGCATCTTTGTTTGTCAACTGGATTCAGGGTCTCGGACCCGCGAAGTGACTGAACCTGTGAGATTTTTCGTTCCAAGTTTTGTCGTCCCCAAGGTCTTGGTATCACATTTGAAGCACCTCCACTACCGCCAGAAGTCAGTCCTCAGAGTCCTCAGAGTCCACTGTCAGGCCAAAGTGAAGAATTTTTTATGTAGAAACTGTGTCAAATCATGATGTCATATTGAAATATGATGAAGCATGTTCAAGTCTCTCAGCTCGTTCGTGTATTTGTTGGTATCATCCAACTGCCTTTGCACCGGACTCTTGGGTCACTTTGGACAAGGCACTGGATCCGGCAAGATGTCTCCCTTAGGAGGCCAACTTTGATGAAACTGCGGAGCGTCATGCCTATTGTTCGTGAAAGTGACGAAGTGAGAACGTGACAAGGTGACAGTGAGTTGAACTAGTCAATCAAAAGGTAATTTTTTTGAAAGGCATTAATTACTTTACAGTTTACACATGTTTGCTCAAAACGTCAACTGCATGGTGGCATTCAGAATCTGGGAGCCGCAGAGCCACCTGCCCATTCGTGAAGATACATGTCGACTGCGGAGCTTCAACCAAGAAATCCGGCATAGTCCAATGGGCATTCAGTCAGTCCGCTCTGTTGTACCTGTGAATAAAAGATAACTTTCTTTTGAATTCTCATAACAGACACGTATGATGTGACCATAAAATACCTATGAAGCCGGCCTCATGGGAATGCCATCTAGGGGGCCGAGTTCAGGAAATAAATGGAAATAACTGATCAGCGATATGAAACATGAACATCATGAACATCATGAACATCATGAACATCATGAACATCATGAACATCTCATAAACTCTCCCTCTTGTGTCAGGTTTGTACAAACACGCTGCACACGCTGCCCGGGCGTCCATTTTAGCACCGCCTCTTGAAGGCGGGCACAGGGAACCGTGATGTGGATCTATGACATTGAACTCCGGTCTTTTCTGGCTACTGTAGTATACCGTAGTCGCCGTAATTGGAATCTAATTTGGACACACTTCTCCCGGTAAGTTTAAACCCATAAGATATTTACTGTTACTTGTCGAAAACATGCTGCATCGATTCATAGTCATGCAAATGGTGGCTGAGTTCGAGTGAACTGACTTTTCAAATATGATTCGGATGCACATGGACACTGCACGCCCTTCATGTGCCTTCGGAAACTGTTAAGGGAAGAACAATAGTTGAATAGAATTCCTCTAGATTTTGGGAAGACATGGCACGAGTAATTTGGGAATTTCAAGGTCTTGACAGGTTTGGGACAGGTGTGATTCGTGTGATTCGTGTCGGACAGGACTCGCTCCGCTTCCTCGTTTGAGTGCTGCAGCTCGTGCCAGCCATCGACGAACGCGTCGCAATTCCAGACTGTCGCGGAAGATTCGGCAGTCACGCCAGTCTCAACGTGCTTCTCGAACTTCGGTCATTTAGCGGCAAAAGAGGCATAGATTAGTCACAAATTGATGAATTGATCGGAACAGATTATCAAAAGGCACAGAGATCGGTGGATGGTCTCTTGAAAGTTGCCATTTTATCCATTTTGCATCGCCTTGAAGCTCGTTTGGCTATGTTTGGCTAGCCTTTGCCACGCAACGTGATGCATGAATGCCTAGTGTCATGAGTCTAGAGATCTTCCAAGGCAAGCAGTCGCGAGTCTGGGCCTGGAAGACGTCGCAGCACAATGGAGCAGGTGAAAGAAACCTTCAAAGACCGCAAAACAATGATCACACGGTGCCATAGCTGTCAAGCTGTCAACTAGCTGAGTCAAGCTGAGTCAAGTTGAGTCAAGCTGTCAACTTCTGGACCCGCTGTTGATGCAATGTGAAATGATATGAAATGTGAATCAATGTGAAACATCATCCGAAAACTTTGGACAACTTATTTGAAAGCCAAAGACATCCTTTTGTTCATGGCAGTGTCCGGTGATGTCGATTGTATTTTATGTTCCCGGCTTCATTGGCGCCAAGAATCTTTGATAGGGGCAACATGCCAAGAATAGTCAAACAAAGACCGACCGACTCTCAGAAAGATTTGTGGCCGCTGTTTCGATCTCAGGATGAGCTTCTACACGCCATTGAGTCCAGTCTTGGTTCGAGAAATGGGTAGCATCTCCTGTGACCGAGCTTCTGTCTTCCCAATCTCTGAGCCAAACCTCGATGCCATCGAGGCGCCCAGGGACTTCGCGGACACAAAACTGATCGATCAATAAGTCACTATAAATGACATCAAGCTACAATTTAAACTTAGTCAATCTTCTCAATTCATATTCACAATATACCATTAATATTAATAATCATATTATCGTTCATATCAATATTCATATTCATTCATTGATTTTGACATTCATATTCATCTTGATAATGATATATTTGTTCCTTCTGTGAATTTACAGATTCATACTGATATGTGCTGATAATGAGTCTGTGGGTCCATGGCTTCCTGAACAGTAACATGGTTTGGCAGACTTGGGATTGATATGTCACATCAAAATGAAATGTGAGATTTTCATTGTATGAAGTACTATGAAGTATTCACCATATCATACAATATACATTAAACTCATTAAACCCGAAAATTCTACAGACCTATCCGAGTTAGGCTCCGATTTGGGGACCTGTGGGTTTTCTGGCACCTATTCGTGATATACCCTTTGTATACACCAGAAAAAGGCCATTTGGACTTACGGGTATGTGTGATTTTAATATGTTAAGAATATCACTCTATCTTCTTCTGGGTGTGGACAAGGATGAAGATGAGCCTCAGCAGAGTCCTTGGAGAAATGGACGGTTTCGAGTATTGGTTGCAACGCAGTGTGCAAGTTTGTATTGCGTGGTCTTCTGGAGCATCTAAACTGCAAGATGCGACAGAAATGGTGGGAAATGAGTCCGTATGAGGATTATGGGCTATTCTGGCTTATTGTGGCTTATCGCAGTATGGCTTGCGGGTACTTCATGATTGATTTGAGATATTTCATGAATATTTCATGATCTTTTTAGCTTTGACACAGGTCGAACCCATTCTTGGTCGAACTGCAGCTGATATTGACTGATGCATGGATTAAGAAACGCATGAATAGAGAACCTGTGGGTGCAAGAGAATTTGTTTTTATTCTGTTCTCACGATTTGGGATTGCTTGTCTGCTAGGGCTCGTGAGCATTGGTAGTTCCGCACGCCGCGTGAGGCTACAGTGTATTTCCCACGCTGATCAATGAGCAGGGCCCTTCGTTGGAACTCATCAGCTTCCTCTATTCCTTGGAAGGAGCTGCCCAGGTCTGGATGTTGCTCTTTCTTCCCCCCAAAATCAGAGAAATCATAATTTGCATAATTTGTCAAACTTTTGTGTGCAAGTGATTTCAGGTGTTCCATATTCTATTTGGAAATTTTTACAAGCAAAGCGTGTCTTCAAGCAACGTCTTGAACCGCTCTGCTTCCGCCCAATTGTTCGTACCATCATAGTTTGTGCCGAGGTATCAAAAAATGACTACCCAAGACTCGAGACAGATTAAGCACTGGATTGATGTTGAACCCGGAGGTACTTTGCACCGTCCTAGTGATGCCTTTCCTGGACTCCAAACTTTTTGTCAAGTACTTTTCAACGACCATCATACTTCTCTTCAGCCCTCCAATCACCGTGTGCTTGCTCGGTAAAATCCACTGGGCAGCTTGGACAGACAGGGTGGACTTCGGAACTTGGTGGATTCCTTGACTAAAGACATTGTGACAGGGTGCTCATGTTCACTCCACCTTGCTTCTACTTCCTGTTGGCTGAAAATCTACTGTAGTGTGTTGGCTTGTTCCTATGGCTACTAGCTGCTTTGCTATTGCATCTATTGCGCTTTCGACTTCCGGCTGTTGAGAGGGGTAATTCAAAGCTGTTTCCTAGCAGACATTGGAACGCTCATTTCATTTATTAGGTACTGTATTGCATCTATATTGCATTCGATGAATCGAGACGATTCATGTGAAATGCTCCAACTTCGTCCAACTTCATGGCTTGAAGTGGCTGAAGAATCTGAAGAGTACTCAGGTCTTTTACTTGCTCTGTTTGCTGTTGGTGGATGTCCTACTATGCGTAACCAACGCACTCCTGAGCGTGGTGGTCTTACGCGCCCTTCCATGGGATCAGAAACTAAGATTGAACTATGTGTACATCATATATTATATGAAGTTGCACAAGCAACATGACCTATGCAAATGAATCCCTACGTCAGTTTTATGATCTTTAAGATCAATATTTGATGTGATGTTCAAGACTTTGGAGAGTGTTCGTCGTGATGCAGTCTGAATGCATTTGGGACTCATTTACTGTGGACATGTGGGAACATTGTTGACAGCGCGTTTGATGTGCATGAATCTGCATGAATGTATTTGATGTCTCAGGATCATCGTTTTCTACAATATTTCCGGCACGTGCCATGCCTTAGTGTGGGGTTGGTTCGAAGATTCAGAAGTCATGTTTGTTGCTCTGCCATCCTTCACGGACCTATTGCAAAATCCGCTGTGTGAAACAGCTTAGAGGATCTATGCAGAAGCGCTTTTGCTACTCTTGTTTAAACACACTTTACTGCATATATATATATATATATGGGTGCGCGTTGCACGTTCCTCGGTCCCCCCCCCTGAAGGGA
>DF242543.1:0-31495 GCA_000507305.1 Breviolum minutum Mf 1.05b.01
TATGGTTTTTCCTTGTGAAACGCAAAACGTTGTGTTTGTGTTACTTGTCAACATTGAGTCCCCTTTCCATCAACATATACCTTGTGATATTGTTGTTGTGTTTGGGTGCCTCCGTTTAATTATCTTTGGATATACTTGGATAGATTTTGAGACAAAGGCAGCCTGAAGTATTTACCAAGTGCATTGCCTGGTCAAAGCTGGTGGCTGAAGCTGAAACATATTCGACAACGATAGCAAAATCAATGTCAAAGCGTATGTCATGTCTTCCTTAAAAATGAAGTACCAGAAACAACAAAGATGACTCAGCCAAAAAAGGGAAGATCAAGAGTATCTTGCTTAATTTTGTACCGCCTTACAACCCGCCGCATATTTTGCTGATGGTAATTCATCGACAATTTCGTTGCTGAGCGGCAAGCAGTTGCGTCTATTCAGCTGACCATGCCTTGATTTGCTAGCCTCATTCAAATTGAAATTCCCATGTAAAAGGATTCACGGTTCTGCACAGGCCCTTTTCAAGCCCATGCACACGATGCATCCAATGCATCCGACAACGTGTCTTCATGGCGACGAGGGTGGTCGCTTTGGCAAATTGATTACGGACCCTCATTTACAGTCGAGATGGATTGCAGTTGAATTTGGTGGTTGGGGGGTGATATGATGTGTTGCTGATGGAAGTTGGCTTTCAGGTCAGATTTACAAGCCTCATGCAGTTCCATGTTCGTGTACGTTCTACAAGATACTGTATATATGATCCATCGGGGGTGGGTGGTGTAGCAAACGGCAGACAGGGATCATAATATTTACTCTATATTATAGTACATGCACGCCATCAGCAGACCGTGAGAATACTTTATTATACATTACTGTATGTACTTTGTATTTGAGAATCTCCAACGACGGAATAGTGCAATGCAAGGACACAAGGCAATGTCTTGGAATGTAGGAGAATGTAGGTAATGCGCCTAATTTTGTGCCATGCCATGCAAGGCCATGTGAGATTTGTTCAAAATTTTGGTTGATCAAAGCAGATAGGCAGTGATCATGCACGTTATTGGGTTTTCCCCAAACCATGCAAAACGATAGGCGTCAGGAAAAAAACAATATGGAAGTGAAACCCATGCCAGATAGATACCATGGGGGACTCACTAAATTTTGCCAATGTTCTTCGATATATAAATGGAAGGTGTGATCATATGCATATGGGTTTGTAACTGTACATCATCTGACGTCCAAACAATGTGTGGATGATCGTGGATGCATGCAAATATCAAACGACGCAACTGAGGCAATTGACGCATCAGATTTCTGAGTTGGAGGCTGTGGGAACATTGAGAAAATGCATGTCTATCATGTTTGACAATTGCAGGTCTGCCAATACCGTTCGACTGACTTTGATTCTTTTGTACGGCTTTTCAGCATTAGTTTCTGCACAGGGACACATGCAGACCTTGCAGAAGGTAGAGGAGGAAGTCAGCAAAGTCAGGACGAAAAATGTTCAAACTCAGCTGGGGTCATGTGGATCCGATATGTGAGGCCACAGATTACTTGCGTCTTGCATTTTTATCATTTTTGCCCTGCAAAGGAACCAGTTGCAATCCCTCATTTCGAGTGCGAAGGGAGATGCCTGAAACTCAGATGTTTTTCAAACAACGAAATGCGGATGCCACCAGCTCCAAGGAGCGGCAAACTTCACCCGAAGTGAAACTTAGGACCATCACGAGGAGAAGGTGCACCAGAAGCAAACCGATGAGACATTGGTACGTCGAACCATCACGCCACTTGGCGTTTTCGTCACGACCCCCACCGAATTGAAGCCGGAAAGCCCAGACTCCAAGGTCAGGAACAACAGGTACAGGGTGGCTGGCAGAATTTGGTCGCAACTATCCTCACGATACTGTTGCAGCCTGACTGATTTCAGCTGTGCCCACTTTTGGGCCTTTTTTTTTGGAGGATTAAACCGGACCAGGACCAGAATACCAATGTTTATAGATGACTGGAGATGACTGGAGTACTATTTTGTCATTTTGCCTTCGATCTCAGTTTTTGGTGGGTTTGATGAGCCCCGCTTCAGCATCTGCAAGGCACAGCGAGCATTTGCATATAGTTTGGACAGAGGGAAATCTGGTGTCTCTTCGATGCACAGTCGGTGGACTTTCAATTTGAAAATCTGTGGGATTTCAATGATTTGATCTTCAACCTGAGGCTCGGGGTGGCTCCTCCATCGGCATGTTTCGTGGGGTATCTGCAGCCTTTCGGGAGGAAGATTGGCAGACCGTCACATGGGAGAGGCAAGAAAAAGTGACACAATGTGTTGTGTAAATGTCTGTTTTTTGTTGACACATAGCTGGTTTTTCCAACAGGATCCTGAAAATTTCCGTGGATATCCTCACGATACTGAGACTTGTGAGGCCTTCTCGGGGATCATGTTGCGCTTTACCCATTCTTCATCCGGAGGGTCCACCGCGGCTGATTTGGCTGGCGCCAGCATTTGTATTTGTACTTGCTGAGGCTAGACAAACAGAACTGCTGAACAGTTGCCTAAACCAGTCGCCTAAAGAGGTAGGAAGCAAGTAGGCAAAGTACGTTTGCTTGAATCCAACATGAACCTTGTGCCATTTTATGTCATTAATTTCGGGTTGATTAAGTATGTTGATTGGTTGACTCCGCTGACTCTGGTGTAGTATGCAAGATTTTCACAACCTGCAGGCATTTTTGGTGCCTTTCATGCTGGCTTTCAATGTGGAACCTGATGATGAACCCATTCTTGGCATAGCGTTTCGCATCATTGATTTGCTACTTGGCCACATTTGGGCATTTGTGTTGCCGCTTTTTACAGGCCCCATTTTGAAACCTGTGACAGCTCTGCTCAACCACTTCAAAGAAGACCAAGTGCATCCTGTTACAAAGGTGTATCTTTGAAAATCAAATCCTTTGATGGCACCTGTGAGTGTTGTTGCTGTGGCTTGCAAAGGTATTTCTTGATGGACATCGTGATAACCTTTCTGACAGGCGCACAACCTCGGGCACACACACCTTTTCAAGTTTCAATCCTTCCCTATGCGCAACTGAGGATATCGAGATAAACGTGGTAACCTGGTCTTCACACCGCGAAAAATAGTATCTCGGTGCACTGGAAATAGTTAGAAACTGTAGGGTCGCTACTAGTAACTAATATATCCTGTTGGTGGTATCCATTCACCAATTCATATGGTGATGTGGAATCCCTCTCAACCGCCAATAGTCGGATTCAATCTATACCAACTGGTGCAGTTTGAAAATAGGAAAGTACCAAGTGTCACTGTTTCACTTCCAATTTGTTGCTGTGGCTTCAGGTGAAGAAATATATAGCAGGCGGATGAGTCCGATGGGGTTTGATGTTGATCACTTGGTGGCTGTTGGCTGTTCTCCTGCACCCGCCTGCACAGATTTGGCCAAATCATAGTGATGACACACAACGTTACAACAAAAGGTAGCTTTGTAAGGGAACTGCCCCTTGAGTTTCAGGGAAATTCAGGTGGGTGAAATTTTATCAACTTCAAGGCCCCAAGGCAATGGGTCCGGTAAATCAACCGAAAGTGCAGATTTTATGTTAATTGTCAATAGTAGGATTTACTAGATTGAACTGGTCTATATCAAGAATCGAGTATCTCTCAACTGGTGTTAGGATGATTTCACCGATCAACTGGAGCTGATTGAAGAAACATTTTTGGCTTCATGGATTTTTATTCCACAAATGACGCAATGTGCGCTGAACAAAACTCTTCAATCATAACGTTTTTCTTTAGTGAAGGCTTTGGTGTCAGCGATGATGATGATGATGATGATGATGATGATGATGATGATGATGATGATGATGATGATGATGATGATGATCGGCGATGATGATGATGATCGGCGATGATGATGATCGGCGACGATGATGATCATGATCATGTTCATGATACATATTTTTGTGACATTGATGCCGAGGCAGGACCCTGCTAGCACATTTGGAAAAGAAGCTTGAGAATTGAAAAACTAAGAGAGGGTGAAAAGAATGATGTCTTTTCACATTTCCATGCTGACCGATGCTGAACGACAGTTTCCTACAAATGGAAAACCCCAAGATGAATGATGACAGCATCTATGTAGCAGCCATGTGGATATGGGGGCGACATGCCTTATCAGCTCGAGTGGCGATGGAACTTCAAGATTTCACGACCATTTCCTTTGATTCCTGGATTGTTTTGATTACGCTTGATATTTACACCAAATTTTGCACCGCCTGACATTTCGGTAGTAGACTTTTGTGAACAAAAACCATTTGATTGACCCCAGAGCTCCCTGCAACGTTCCACTGAAAGCAGGTTTGAGCAGTTGGGTACTTTACAGAGATGTAGATGCATAGATAATTCCCTGGTTTCTAGTCATATTATATTGATTGCGACGGATTTACAAGCCATTTTTAGCATTCTGTTAGAATAACTTCAATCTCCCTGGAGCAAAACATGAAACAAAATTGTGAAACGAGGACGAGAGAAAAACCGAACCGACATGAAAAGAAGATCTAAAAAGGAAAGAGGACAGGAAAAAGAGAAAAGGAAAGGACCTTTGTAAGCGCGATGGGAAACGGCTGAAAAATGGGACACTGAGAAGTGAGAGAGAGAGAGGGAGAGAGCGAAACCCGTACTGTACAAGTATTCACAAAATGCAAGCAACAAAAGCACAAATGAACTGAACGTACGAAGCTGAAAGGAACATAGTGACATACTGAAAAATGAAAGGACGGGCAAATTGAAAACAGCAGAAACAACAGCAAATCCAAAAGTAAGTTTGCACCCCATTGACAGTATCACTGGGAATTGCCAATTGATGTGATGCAGGCTGGTTCTTTTTGGATGCTGTGGCCGCAATTCCATGGACTTGGATTGGTGACAGCACAGTGGCGCAGGCGGACCCAGCGTCAAAGGAAGGGACACCGAACTTTAAAAACTACAGTATAGACTAGTGTATCTAGATACTCAGGAATTCAGACTGAAGCCGGCTCTCTTTTTCTCTCTCTCTCTCTCTCTCTCTATTATATATAATTACACACATATTACAATCAATCAATATATTAGAAATATGCCCTAAAATTTTGGAAAGCTTGCTCTGCAGGCAGATTAAACAAACTTTTAGTGCTCACCGACTTTGCAGGTTACACGGGGCTTGAAGGTGGTTCGGCTTATCCGACTGGCACGGCTCCTGCGACTTGCAAAGACACTTGGCGTCACTTTCAATTCACGGGGGTTTACATGTCGTGGTTTAGAATGGTTTATATACAGGGATTAAAATGAATGGAAAAGATACGAGCAGATATCAACAGATGATTCAATGTGTCACCAAGGCTTCGACAGATCACAGAGTGACTTATTTGCACGAGTTTTACGTTGTGAAATGGTGTGACCCAGCAGACCATGCTTTTTTAATCAATGTTTCCGAGTGGTTTGCGGTTTTTGGATGTTTTGGATCTGTTCGGAAGTGTTTAAACTCTTAAATCCCTTGGAAGCCCTTGTGGTTTCCAATTTTGAATGCATCAGAGAAAGGTTTAATCCAAACCAAAGACGGTCTCCAAGGGCAGCAGAAACCTACATGGAAGGCAAATATGCTGCTGAGCTATTCATGGGTTTTGGCAAGGCGGCAAAACAGTTTTTTGAATATACATTTGTTTGGATAATTCGGGAGAATTTTTTCCAACTATTTTTTTTTGTTGGCACTTTCTCAACGTTGGGGTGCTGGGTAGGTGCTCATTTTGCTCTTTGCAGTGTCACACTGGTGTGCATGCTTTTGGCATGCTGTAGGATCTGAGGAGGTGCGGCTTCGTCGCTTCGTTTCCGTTGCCATCTCCAGCCCAGCAATGCATCACTAAGGGTGGCTGGGTGGCAGCTGCCGAGGAATCGAAGGACACGTTTGATTTGAAACATGCTTGTGTCATCTTGTGTCCAAATGAAAGCAATGGCCGCATGATGAGCGAAACATGTATCTTACCAGCATGTACGCAAGTGAGATTGTCCTGGTACTTGGTTATCAGTGTTATCAGATTTATCCCACAGTTTCATTATTTTGAAACCCCACAGTGTGTCTTCTACCACGGTTCAAGTTCAGCGTCGCTGCAGGAATACAGAGGCACAGACATAGTTTTTGCAAGGTACCACGACTGCAATGGGAAACAAAGCAAACATAAATGCTTCATATATGCTACATACTCCCAAAAGTCCACAGGTCAAGATACAGTTTCTGATATCTCCGAACTCACAGTGTGACATTGGACCGACTTTGCGGCACCAATGTTATTAGGTATACTTGGTCATTGTACTTCACTCTCACCACTCTCACCACGGTTGGATATGGTGACTGAACTGCAGATAGTCTGCTTTTTGCTTTTTTGACGCTATCCAGCCTTGCCATTCTGCTTCACCAGGCGACATCACGCCTGTGCTGCTCAACTGCATTCTCATTGGGAGTTCAGGATGGAGAGAGTCAGGGTCCAATTCCTCAAACCCACTAAGGACCACGGAAGAGTGTCGCTGGGTGTTGTTGCTCCTGCTAACCTCTGCAGTGATTTTTTCTGGCCTCTTGGGAATGCTAAGTGACCTGGTGGCTAGTGTGAACAAGGATGGGAAACCGAGCGGCGGTGGAGCTTTTACTTTCACAGCCACGTTTGTTGATTCCAGCGCAGGAACATCGTCTCATTGCAGCCAAAAAGAGGCAGCTTGCAAGGCACCAAAATCTGCCATAGGGATAGGGCATGATAGGGATATCTTGAAGATATCTTGGATACAGTATCTTGAAGAAATGATTGGAATTATATATCCCAGCTCTTGGAAAAATCATTTGAGATTGGCAGAGGTATATGGCTTGGCGAGCCGTACCACGCGCCCTACTTGGCAAGGCCTGAAATGAAATTAGCTTCCCCGTTTGTTGAATTGCACAGTGACCCAGCTGGACAAAGGTGAGACGATACTTCTTGTGACTTGGAAAGCAAGAAGTCAATTTCAGGAAACTTGGATCTCCACACAAGATTCATGTTCAGCTGTCAGGTCCAGATAAGATAGTGGAAATTTGACTGTGATCATCTGTGATCTTAGGTTCAAATGGGGTGCGCAGAAGGAGTCGGTGTTTTGAATGCCCTTTCAGTGCCCAATGCACTCAATTGAATTTGTATACTTTGTATACTTTCATCAAGTGAAATGTGGCCAAATCCAGGACTATGACTTGTATGAAGAAGAGATCAAGCGATCACTGACACCAACTCTGCGGTCTGATCTTTGCTACCACATCTACAAGGACGAAGCCAGAACCTTTTATGGCCTCAGTTAGGACTTAGTACCTTGTGATTCCCGTGTTATTCTTCGCATTCCAGGATGTACTGACAGCATGTCCCTTCCTGGCATGGTCAAGAGCTCAAAGTTCCTCTCAATCCTGAGTTGCAGTATATCCATCTCATATCCAAGCATTATGGCAACCTTAAAATGAGGATGCGAGGACATACTGCCTGTATCAAACAGCTTGCTACAAGTCCTTGACTCAGTTTCATTTTGCCTTGAATCTGCCGGAATCCCAACTCTGAACACAGGTTGCCGATCTGGATTCCATGACGCCGGCGATTTTTTGTTTCGAGCTGGAGACGAGATGAAGGACATGGACGGATTTGCATCAATCCTTGATATCCCAGGCTGTATTGCAAGATGCTGTTTTTTTTTTGCGCATTTGAAGGACATCATCATTTTGCTGGCTGGCAACACCGTGCTCTACAGGACCTCTGGGGTGAATTTCTGTTTGACTGCAGAGTTGTACCAGCTCTTTACATCGGCCAGGAATGATGTTGATGCAGATGACCCAGAAGAAATTTTCGATCAGGACTGAATTTTCAGGAATTTGAAGTACCAGCAATTGCCACGATTTTGTATTATTCATATTATTCCATTGATATTTATGCGCTATATTTATTCGTTCATTTACTTATTTATTGAATGTAGCAGTTTGTTTTCTGGCTTCAAAACGCATCATTTGTCCATTCTCATCTTGGCAGGATCAATTTCTCCCATCCTGGGCAGAACTGGAAGGTCAGGGAACAAGGAGGCAGATTTTGTTGAGGGCAATGATGAGTACGGTGGTCCAAAGCATGAAAGCAAGGCTTGGCTCTGGTGAAGATCATGGGAGAAAAAGGATTCGTGTTGGTTGTAGATTTTCCAGCATTTATAAGTGAAAGAGCTTCATGTGGGTCAGGTTTATTCAGTGGTTCTCTTCCGGAAATGGGATTTCCCATGTTCCTTCCAACTCCCTGCAAGGAAAAGGAAGTCGAGATCTGCATCTTTGGGACGTTCCAAATCCAGTGAGATGGAGAAACATTTCTTTGAAACCTGCCAGAACGAGAACTTGACGCGAGGCATTGCCGAACTCAGAAAACAAGATGCCGTCCAAAGGTCTGCAGCCATGCTGATTCAATTGGTGTGGAGACAAAGGAGGGAACGCCGTGGTGATGTGGAGGTTAACAAGAAGTCGACGGGACACACTTGCTACACCATTGATGCTCCAGCATATTTCGGAGAATCTATGCTTTGGACTCCTTTGTCGACTTGGACTACACGTGCTACAATTCATGAGTACACCGTTCGAGTGAAGACTCAGGTCGAGATTGTCTCAATTCCCAAAGTGGCCCTTGCAATGTGCATCGATAAGTTTTCACCATGGATGCGAAATCGCTTCGAAGTCTTTCAAGCGGCGGTTCTTGATGAAGCAGATTCCATCAGCCAGGACAAAGAATCGCAGGTTTCTCAAAAACCAAGTGACCTGGCACTATCGAAAGGATCCCGCAAGAATCCTATAAGGATCCACCATGACCATCCTTGACCACATAGACTATCATACATTTCTTTCCAATGAATGATTTTGTGAGGACTGACAAAGGACCGAGATTTGAGACACATCTTTTATCAAAGGCATGGCTTTGACTGGTTTGTCCTATGAAGTCCGGTTGCATCATCATTTGGACAAACTTGGATCAGTTGGTACCTGAGGCGATATTCAGACTCTTTCCGTCGTTCCATCGAAGGACACCTGTTTGGATTTATGATGATTTATAGGTAGATGCTTAGATTCTGAGATTCTGGCTACATATACTCAGAGGCAAATGCATTCCTTTGTCATAGATTCTTTCTCCATTGCTGAAACTCAGATCCAACTTTAATTCCTCATGTGTCAAAAAAGCCAAAAATTCCCCCACTGAATCATGGCCAGGAGGAAGACAGATACAGCAGCACACGCTTGAAATTGTGATTTCCATGCAGCTGTGATCTTTTTGCAAAGGGCAACTTGCCGCTAAAAAGGTGGCCAGAAGTTGCCGCTGGTATCGAACTTCCATGAAGCTCGATGGTTTGCAGGTTTCTACTCCAGTGCTTTCTAAGGAGCAACTGGACCATGAGCAGCCTTTGTCTGTTCATGAAAACACGTGTTTTTCAGCAGGTTGGAGATGGAATTGCCGACCAAACTCCTTGTGGGCAATGTGAAATCAGGGGCCTTAAGTCATGTTGGCCCTTCAAACTAGCTGCCGCATCAGTAGGGTCATTTCGATGGACGAATATCTTTGGCCCAAGACCCATATACTACAAGTGGTTGGAGCGTGCAATTACATGTCACTTCGGTTAACATTAAAACCCAGTCAAGCTCTTTCTATGCACAGTCCAGAGTCAGACAACTGCAGCATAAAGCCATGAAGAGAGTTCAACTGGCAGAATTTGATTCTCGTAGATTCAAAGACAAGACACCCATAACTACCAGACAACCATCACAAGAGCAACATTTGCTTGAATCCTCTTGCAATGCTCAAGCCCCAATACTGAGGCAGGGTTTCATGCTTTTCCACAAAAAATCTTACTGAAGTGTCTATTCAAATTTATGGCAATGGCATGGTCATGGCATGGTAGTAGGATGGCACTAGGAACTTACCCAATTGCTGAGCTTGACAGCTTTTGGGTCACATTTAGCTGCTAAAAAAACTGAAGTGTGGCAAACATGACCGCGGAAGCCTAGAGATTCTGCTGGTATTTTGAGTCGCAACATCTCTGTTTCAGACATTTGACCTTTTACATGATACGACATGTTTGAACAGTTGTTTGACTTGACCATGGTGTATTATCAATTATCATCTTTGGTTTAAGTTACGCTTCCGAATGCCATCCTACCATGGCAATATGGGATGACTTGCAGGATTTCAGTTCCTCACCTGTTGGACGCAGGTGCAAAGATGGCACGATCGAGGTCAAGGAGTCGCAGCTCGCCACCCGTTCGGCGGCGGCGCCGGCGGCAACGTGCGCGGTCCTCACCCTCGAGGTGCTGGAAAAATTGCTGTGAAAAGATTCAACAGTGGAAGTGATCTGGGCATTTTTATCAACTTTACTTTTGTTCAATCCCATGTTTTCTACACATGAAATGGTTTTGCGTGACACATCAAAAGGACATGTTAGTTCTGGGATGTACTGCTGCGGGCATTAAGCAACATCTCCTGAACCTTGGGCAGTTTTGCAGGTCAGTAAGCCGGCGTCGATTCTCGCGTAGCAAACGGAGAAGCAAGTCCCCCAGCCACAGGCTGGAATTCTTGTAGCTTATGCCTGGAATTACAAGATTGAAGAGAAACATGCTAGGCATTGCTAGGCTGATACAAATACCATCTCCCAAGAGTCCCTGTGTTTTTCTTTTGACGAAGAGATTTTTGGAACTTTCCTACTTCAGAGGCGACCCCGGGCCCGCTCAGCATCGCGAAGCCCTCCTAACCGTGATCCAGTTGCAGACGGTGATGTCATCCTGCCTCGATTTGATTCGCATGTGAAACTGGCGTTCCATCTCACGAATAGCCAGGCACCGTCACGAATTTTTGCCTGAAACCTATCAGATCTAGGAGACTTCACTTCTGAATGTTGGGTACTCCTTTGTAAGGAGTTGGTCTATGTTGGTCTAAGGTTGCACATGCTGACTGTGCCAAGATTATTGGAAGGACTCTTGGCATATCTTGGCATATCTTAGATGATTCGCTAACTAGCTTTTCGATTGCTCCCTTTAAGCATACCTGACAAATGGCTGGAAAAAACAACCTATGTCACAGCTGCTAAGCTCGAAGTATAGACAGAAGGTTTGGTTTCAACCAAGGCAGCGAGTTCCAGACCTTCCCAACATAAGTAGAAACAAACCCACTATAAACGCAGTGAGGATGGTGTTTGAAGTCTCAGCATTGTGGTGAAGCTGTTTGCCGTTTCCATTGGTTCATAGTTTGCAATTGAATGAGGGCTTTGGTACCACGAGTCCAACCAAAAAGTTGGACAGGATGACCAACGGATTTTTCCATACGGCTCCATGCTTCCCATGTTCGCACGAGGAAAGGTGAGACTCGCATGGAGATTGAGCGCCATAGTGAGGCTTCTTACTGCACTCGTGGAAGTGCCAACCCGATCCAACTCGAATCGATTGTTTTGATTGCTGATTCCTGAATTTCCAACTGTCCGCAGGCTTTTGAAACAACAGTAACGTGCATCGATGAATGCAGATATTGAGACTTTTTCACACAGATCTAGAGGCAGACTTGAAGATTGAAAATCCTTAGTCTTTCCTAGCAGAAGTCAACTCAACCATGGACCATATAATATAATCGATGTAATCTGCCAATCCAATACGCCAACATGCTGTAAAGTACCAACTTTCGTGGCAAACACCTCCGTACACCTATGACCTCTTTCCATCCATTTTCACAACTCACAACCCATTTTTGTGCAAACAACATACTGGGTTCCCAGCCGCTACTTTTCGTCGCACAAAAAATGGCGCAAGTGCGGGAGACTGCGAAGGTTGTCGACATCCCTCTTCCCGAGTTCGATGATTTTACAACTGATTCGATGCCTCATCAAGAGAAGATGGCTACTCGTGCTGTCACGGCCATGGGTGCTCACACGGCCATTTTCAAGAATGTCCGAGATGTGCAATTGAAGAATACCCAGCAAAGATGTTGTACGGATCAATGGTTGGATGAGAATGAAAGTGAATGGATGATTTTAGATGCCTTATGTCGCTCAAGGCCATGGGCCACCAACAAAGATAAAGCTTTTCCGTACCCTTTCAGGGAGGCTACAGAGAAAATGAGAGCTGTAGAAGGTCCGTGGGTTGGTGATTCTGAACCTTTTCCACGGGAGTGGACTCGAGAAGCAGCTGCAGATGAAGTTTTGACGAACCTGGTTCAAATCCAAGAGTACCCACCAGCGTGCTTTGGACTTGATAATCTTACAATATTTTACATAGTTTTTGTTTGTCCATGTTTTTTTTTGATTTCAATTTTCTTGTTTCTTGTTTCTGTAGAAGTTGAGTACTCAACAACAGTATTTTTCGTTTTCAACTAAGGAGGCGGTTGCTACTCTTCACTCCAGACTTTGGGAGTGTAAACTCTTTTGACTCCAACTGGGCCAACTTGGATACTGATTTGTGGGTGGTGAGTTGGCAAGGTTGGAGCTCTTGGGATGATATGATTGAACAAGTCACACGAAAGGTCTTGTCCTTGGCAGATGGGGTTAGTACCGTATGGTATGGCCATTCCATGGGAGCTTTGGTGGCTTATGAAGTGTTGAAGCGCTTTGAGACACGCTTTCAATCGCCGGGGAACCTGACAAAATTGCCATGGGTTTCACTGTGGATGTTTTTTTTTGCCAAGACATTTAGATACATTTACGGTATACAAGCACATTGTACAATTGTCATATTCTGAATTTGCATGTACAGTAAGTCATTGCATAAAATGATAGGAGCTTTTTTTGGATGAGCCAGAATGACCCAAGAAAAAGTTTGATAGCTTTGCAGCCAGAACAATTGCAGAGCCAAGGCCAAACTTGCCAGTGGCGTTGGTCATCAGCGGCTGCCCAGATTGATTCTCAGAATTTTCTGGTCAAACTTCTCAAGTTGAATTCTCCAAGATCACGAGATGTCCAGCAAGATTGGAGTGAAGAGTTCATGACATTGGAGTACCCATGCACCGTGACTCTAGTGATTGCTAGTGGTTGCGAACCAACATATGGTGCATCTGACTCTGATTGATTCTGTATGATTCTGATGGCATCTACCTTCCTGACGGCTTGTCAAGGCACCTCATTTGTTTGAGGAAAAATATCGGTGCAGCACCCAGTCTCGTGAAACATGCGATATTTGAGAATGGATCCGAATGATTTTCTTCACTGCGCCTTGAAAGGCCTCTTGAACACTACAGCTTCTTGCAAAAGCTACGTGCCTCCTTTGTTCTTTAAAGCGACATCTTGTGCCATGAAATCAGAAAGCCCCTTCCATGTACCTGATGTTTGATGTTGACCGGGAGTGAAGGTATTTGCAATGATTTTGACATCCTTGCCGATGACCAGTGGCGTACTCGGTATACGGATAACTTGCTTGTCTGTCCAAAAAGCTTGATAGATGAGCATCAAAGAGTACTGTCATCATAATTTGAGTGCTGCAGGAAAGCTGTAATGGCTCAGCAGCTCGTTTCCCAGCTTTTGTGTGTCGACAATTTACTTACCGAGTTACCTAGTTGTATGACCTGTTGGGCCCAAAGTCGAGGTTTCAAGCGAGGGAAACCAGCGCCTGGCAGGTCACATCTGGCGTGGTGGTTTGATGTTGGAAGCTGTGAGACGTTTCAATGCCTTTGACTTGACAAGTTGAAGATCCAATGCGCTGGATGCACCAATTCCCGCAGGAGCAAGGAGGGAAACCGGCCCAGACTACAGAGCGTCGCAAGGACGCTGCAGCATCATTGCCACAACATTGTCTCAGAATCAAGACGGAAACCGCAGGAAAATGCTGAAATGAAGACAATGAAGGTGTTGAGCATCGTCAGGCAATCATGAGCGATCGAAAGATTCTGCAGTCCTATCATTTCGGCCATGTAAGAGGCTCAGATTCAGCATTGGATGCACGGCTGCAGGGTATGCAAGGCATAATATTCGACTTCCATCAATGAGACCGTGAAACTTGGTCCTGGCTCGACCTGTCTCAGGGAGAGTGCCCTGCGGCTAACATTCCAGCCTGTGACCTGGAGCTTTAAATTCATCACCGGGGCTGGCGGGGATCTGGTTGCGTTCATGCCCATGCCTAGGTGGTCGCAATGGCACATGATGAAGATGAGCTCGTGGACCAGAGCATGGTGCAGGCCACTGTGAATGTGAAACAAACAACTTCCATGTCAAAGTCAGAGGGCAAGAATGTAACAAAAGATAAAGGTTACATTCTATTTTCCGATCTGAATTTGCACAAGGCTTGGAGTTCCTATGCAAAGCCAAAGAACTTTGAGTTTGTTGCCCTGGAGGACTTTTCAGAGGGAACATTCCTTCTGGTGTTCATTTAGTGTAAGGAGTAGTCTGATCCAGAAGTAGATGTGTACATTGTTTGCAATCTTTCTCTTTCAGCTTTTTGAGTTTCAAACACAAGCAAAATCATGAACAGAGGACTCTTAGGACACTTGCTGGTAGGAAACATTGAAGATGAATCCCCTTCCACAATGCCCAGCAGCCTTGGCACCTCTGCAGATGGATAAATTCTACAGTAGCCAGAGGCGTGCATAATAACATGTAGTATACTGTAATTGCCTCTCTACCATGATGTTCTGTGTTTTGACATTTCTGGCAAGGGGTTGGTTCCTATTTCCAATCTCCTATGAATTTCTGAATTCACGAGTCTTCACGAGTGATAAAAGATGAAGAACTCCATCAAAACTCATTGATCTCAGCTCCCTTAGCTTCATGCTGAGCCATGGCCGATGGTTTGCCCAAAGATGGCAAGCTCTCTACTCTTGTCATTCCCGAAGCTTTGCCAAACGTGGTGGACGTGGTGGGATCCTTGTTCTGGATCCCATTATGGCATGGGGATCCACAGCCTCTATGGGTCCCAAGCAACTGCTAGATGCGATTGACCGTGCTAGTCGAGCAGGTGCAACGTTGGAACGAGGCAGTCATCAACAGCTCTGGGAACGATTGAGTTGTCGATGTCAAGCCCTGATGTTGGCCTTGTCACCACAAGAGCTGTGCCGCGCCTTGTTCGGATTTCATCGTGCCAGATGTAGTGATGTAGACTTGCTTAGCGCTGCTTGTGATGCACTTCTTTCCGAAAGGGATATGGATTCTGACCAGGAAGATGGGACAGACAATAATTCTTCTGAGATGCACAAGTTGGGCACTCACACATCCATGAGTGCCAATGATGTTGCCATGTTGCTGAAAGCCTTCAGCAAGCATGGCTACAGCGACAACTTAAACGCAATCGACTTTCTTCTGCACCGGGCCAGGCAGACTTTGCCCGACGCTGCTATTACAGATATTTCTCAACTTCTAGCAGCGACTGTTCGACTGGAATTAGGGGATAGGTTTGGAGGAGGAGTTGATGAAGCAAAGTGTGCTCGTCAAGTGCCACCCCATCCGAATTTGCTGAACCAACTCTTCCTGCAAGCTCGTGGAGGTCTATTTGATCGATTCACCCCTACCAGTGATGTAACAAATCTCTGTGTTGCCGCAGCAAAGTTACCCGCCACACGAGAGGGCGCAGCTTTGTTGCAGGATGTGGCAAACCACATTGCTGTGGCTTCAATGAAGCTGGCTCCCAGGGATGTACTTCGGAGATTTCAAGCCATTGCCGTGGCAAAGGATTTGGATGGGCCCTTCTGGAGAAGGCCAGAAAAGGATTTTGCCCTTGATTTAGCTATCTTCATATGTCATATGATATATATACTCTTTCTACAATTTTGCTGGCATGGGCTGGATGATGATGATGATGATGATGATGATGATGATGATGATGATGATGATGATGATGATGATGATGATGATGATGATTGTTCTCAAAAGCGTTGCGAAAGGGTTCTTTCAAAGAACGTGTTCATAGCTGACCACCATCCCCTGACCACAGTAAGATGATGTGAATAGCTGACCACCATCCCCTGACCACAGCAAGATGATAGCTGAGTTTGTGTGTGGTTTTTTTTGTGTGTGTGCGTGTTTGTGTGCTTTTCTGTTTTTGTGTTTGTGTTTTGATGTGCTTGCGTGTTTTTGTGTGTTTGAGTGTTTGTGTTTGTTTGTTTGCTTGCCATTTTGTGTTTGTGTTTTGTATGTTTTTGTGTGTGCATTTTTGTGTTTGTGTGTTTTTGTGTCTGTGTATTTGTGTTTGTTTTTTGTTTGTGTTTTTGGTGTTGTTTGTTAAGAATGGCTGCTCTTCAAAGGCTGCTGAGGATGGCTGCTCTGTAAAGGTTGCTGAGTTCGTTAGACTTTAGAAAAATGCTTTAGAAACTGTATCGCTTTCTTTGATTTGCCATTGTATTATTCTTTGAAAGGGCTCCGCCTTTTACCGCGCTACCGAAACAAACGAATAGATTGCGATATAAATACATCAAAACACCGTTGCCTTGGGTTTTCGGGATATCCGGCTAGTTTTTATATTCTTTTGGGAACTGACAGTGGTCATCAAAACTGGCAGGCTGAGCGCAGCTCAAAGATCCAAGCTTTGTGAGACTGTCGCAGTAAGCCTGGGATATCGATGCAGTGAGCTAGATTCAGCTGCGCTCTTGGGAGCTTTGCAGGTACTGCTGGTCCATTTTTCGGTCGTGTCGAAGGTGTTGAATCGCGTTGTTTTTTTTGTTCCACGCCTGTGAGGCCTTTGCAGATTTGTTGGGGGACGAGCCATTCATCTGGGATTTGGAGACGTGACAAGTCTTAATTTTTTCATGAAAGTCAAACAGCACATATTTATGTTCTGTTATCAGGTTGATATTGGTTCCTTTGATGTCTTCAACATGTTGACCCATGAAAGTGGTTTTAAGACAAGTTTCTGCGAGGTTGGATCCAATATGTGCGCTCTTGCTACAACGCATGAATCATCTTTCTCCTGATGACTGGGCTCGTTGCCTCGAGGTGGAGTGGAGAAAAAATCACATGTCATGTCATGTCATGTCATCACATGGAAAGAGGAGCCTTACGGTTGGAGGTTGAAGGTGTTAATCTGGGTTGAACGTTTGTTGTTCACATGCTGCACATTGCTGTACATTGCTGCACCATTTTCTCTCTTTGCCAGGCGAGTGAATCTTTGATGAAGCTTTCCCCTCAGGAGAGGGTCATGGGATTTGAACCATTTTGAGGGCTGTTTCATGTTGACTTGGACCCCCTGTAGGATCCCAGTCTACTACGAGAAGTCATTGATTTGGTGCAGCATCTTCTTGCGCAGAGAAAAGTGTGCACATGGACTTGGCATTGAAAACTGCATGTTTATCAAAGGTCCAAACCTTCCTTGCAGCTGGGGAAAGATTTGTTTTGAGAGGATATTGCTGATGGTGAAATACTTGCAGAGCAAGGACATGGCTATGCATTTAGCAGCCATCTTAGAAGATTGGAGTGGAGTGATGTCCATTGTCTAGTCATGAGGTTCAAACTTCTTAACTCCCGAGGCCCTGTCCCTGAGCTCTTGAGCAAGATCAATGAGACCATGTTGAAGTACGAGATTGAAAAAGCAACTTGGCTGTCCTAATTCCTGAACGCAGCTGTCTTTCTGGGTTGTTAGGACTTTGTGAGAAGGCTTATTGTAAATTGTCATTGTAGAATTATTGTAAAGATCAAGCAGTATAGTCAGTCTTGTCAGTGCATGTCAGTGCTCTTCGATTTCACTGCGCAGCACCCAGGATCTTACGAAAATGCTGCCGGATGTTGGCCCAACCTCTGGACCTATACCGCAGGAGGCAGGACTTCAAGGATTAGAGTAAGTCCATTAGATTTATATGTATTATAATTAGATATACCCTCCCTGAAACTAACAGCTCGCCCCTGAAAATAGGCCATCCCAAAAGGAAACGATCGTATTCCAACGAAACATGTTAGTTTCAGGGAGGGTAATAGATTGTGGGCGTTTGGCTGTCAATAGATGAGGGAGAGCGACTGATAGTACAAGGAATGAAGATGAATGATGATATAGGAAAAAATGACCTGAATGATTTCGGACTGGGAAGGAAGGTACCGCCAAGGACATTGCTGTCGCATGTAAGGGTTAGATGGTGACATATATATTTATATATACGTATACATAAAAGGTGATGTCACCCGAAATTCCCGAAGTGGTGAATAATTCATATTTTTCTGGATCTTCCAGGTTGGTGAAAGATCGAAGTGAAGAAGAGGGGAAAAGAGGGGAAGATGGAAAAAACCCATGAAAAAACATGTTCTCATAATCTAGGATCAAGATTGGCCTGGCAGGTTGACTGTGTGGTCATTGGAGCAGGGATTGCAGGAGTGACTTCTGCCAGGGCCATGGTAGAGGCTGGCAGGCGCTTTGGCCACTTGAACCTTTGAGTAACATTTGAGTACAGTTCCGAATGGTCACAGGGATGTGCTGATTCTGGACCGCTACGAAACTCTTGGTGGGCCATAATCTCAGCCAACCTCAGCGAACCAGCCAACCTCTGTCAACCTATGAGAAGTGTCATGAAGTGAGGATTTGGACATACTACGCCAATCAGTTTTCTCGAGTGAACACATCTGAAGTTGGATACAGCCGCTTGGAATTGAGATTTTCATCAGCAGCTTGCAGATTGGAAGATTGGTAGATTTGCATTTGCAGTGGCCTTGACATGTTGTATGCCGCTATACTAAGAGCCCCAAAGATAGAAGAAATTGGGGTACGTATTTCTTCTATCTGATTTGGGCCCGCGAGATTTCCCCCAGATCAGGGCAGATAGAAGATCCCCCATGACCAGGGTGCTGTACTTCGGATATACGAATCGATTTGTCAAAGGAAATATTGTTGCTATGCTTCCGATATNTTGAAACACTACTCTTGCAACATGAATATCTTCTATCTGAACAACGGGTGGGTGAGATGCTGAATTTGCATCTTCTATTTGAAAAATTGGTGTAATTTCTTCTATCTTTGAGACCTTCAGTATAATTGTCCTTAATTTGTAGACCTACTCCGAAAGTTTCACTTATGAATTGTGCTCAGGAATGGTGAATCAAGAGGGCCCTGGCGCTCGACCGAATACGGAGCGATTGAGAGGGGGCCCGGTGTAGATTTAGATTTAGGAAACTCTCTACGAGGGCAGGTACAGATAGAATGAGTCACCAAAAAGATATGTCTTTGATAGTCTGACCGAGCTTTTGATCAGGACCACTCTCCCACTCACGACATCCTCCGAGATTTGTTCACAGTTTGGAAACTCAAAAGCATTGCCGTCGCATCAGGCCGCAAGCGTTTCTGCCACCTAGATGTTTGTCTCAAGTCCTAGGTTGCAGCGAAGTTTTCCTACGGGAAGTTCCGCTGTGGGATTGACGTCGTCAAGGTCACACAACGACAGGTCAGGGCCTCAATTTCATCCAAGGAGAAGTTTCTTGGACCGTTCCTGGATGACGTGGGCGCGCATGTTGCTACACATTTCAGGACAAGAGCTATGATGTCTTTTGGAGAAATTTGAAGACTGGAGAGACAAACAAGGTGCAATTCTGCATCTTGTTTGCCATGTTTGAGCTTGCCTGGCAGTGTAGCTTGTTGTGCTTGGTGGACTGCCAAATGACATTTGTATTCTCCCAGACGCATGCGGCGAGTGTGTGCTTCCATACAAACCGTAGAATTGGCAAGAGCCAGTGTCTCAGTGTTCATTTTTGATCTTCCTTTATGATCTTTTATGTTTCTTTGCTCATTTGGTTCCAAAAAAGCAGTTTCCATCTTGCTCAACGTTGAAACTTTACAAGGACGAGATGTCGAGTGGCCGGGCCGAAAGAAGTATCGCGGGGAATGTCAGCTGCACAGACCGACTTGGTAAGCTCTGGAACAACATCCTGTTGATCATAATCTTCGATCCGAAATGCCAAGGTGTCTATGGTTATGCAAATGAGGCAGCTCAAAAAATGTTGAGAGAAAACATGATGCAATACCAATCTTTCTGGTAGACTCAAAGTTGTGGAGGTTTTACCCTTAAAGTTCTGGGGCAAAAACGTGGTTTCCTCAGTATTTGGCTTTGGAAATCCGCGGAATGCATTGCACAGAATATATCTTGAGTGGCTTCAGGTCATTGTTGTAGGAGCAGGAGCCTTTGCGTCCGCCTCTAAAAGGTATTGCTTCACTTTCACAGAGTCATGAGTTGATATTTTTTGAAGATAAACCAAGCAGCCTGGTGTAAAATGGAGGTATGAGAACCTTCGAACTGCGATAGAACATGGAGCACGACACGTAGCAAGCCCCAGGTGTATGTCGGATCTAAGCAATGTCAGTCAACCTACCATCATTTTGTTACCGCTCAGTGGCAGCACTCAGGTGACAATGTTGGGACGTCGCTCCGGCACTACGTGTCCCAAATGGCAAAGCTGCCATTGTTGAACAAACATGCTACTTGCATTCCATGACAAATTACAATTCCAATTCTGCAAGCTTTGGCATCACCCTCAAGTGTGAATCTGAACCATTTGATGCCTCTTAGGAAAAGTGAAGAGTGGGACCGTACCACATAGCTTCGATACCCAGACAACTGAGAAACAAATGGTAGTTGACCGCCATGCTGCAGGCGAACCATAGGTCAAGTACAGCATAAACCTCTACCCAGATCTGTGCAGCAGATATCATGACCACTGTTAGACGGTGGAATGAAACAAACAGGCATCAACAAGGCGGATCATGAGCATCCAACTTTTGCAAACCACGAAGTGAATATATTGTAGCTAGCCTTAGCCCAAAACGGTTCCTCAAAAGCACTGTACTGTGTCTCTCCGTGCCAGGATTGATGTCATTGCCTTTCTTCGGCCTTCAGATGAGTTCTAGTCCCAGACATGAACTGCCAGAACTGCTTCGGAAAGTTCTTCAATTGTTTCTAAGGTATTATAACACCAACAGGGCAGGGAACATCATCAGCTTCGACGTCTGGAAGCAATGTTACCAGGCAGGAAAGCTACGACGAATATGAATATATCAACAAATCCATGAGGCAGTTCCAGGTGTTTGAGCTACGATGGAAATGCTGTGAAGGGACATGAATCTGACAGGATTCAGGCTTGCCCACGCCCGAGTGTGGGAGCTCTTAGTGGAATATTTCAGCCTTTCAGCTATTTTTCGGGCCAAGAGACTGGTGGTTTGAGGTTGGGCTGAAGGGCTACTGAAGCCACACAATCACACAGTGTCAGTCACCCTGACATGATTCCAGTATCTGGGGCTGGTGGATGGTCAGTGACCCAGCGGCATAGGGAACAGCCAAGACCTACAATCAGTAAGCCTCAACTAGAGACACGTTGCAGCAGAGTCAGGGAATGTTTCTTCAAGAGTTTAATGACCTTTCAATCTCCTGAATCATCGGCGTGACAGGTATCAGATCTTGGCTTCATTGCTGGATATCATGGTCTTGCTACGCTTAGGTGAGCTCACAATCAAGTCAGTCAAGACGAGTCAAAGGTTTCTATTGCCTCAAATTTGAGAGTTTCATGGCAAGAGTTTACAGACTTGTTGGAAGATTGTGCAAAGGAAGTTCTGCTGCCAGAAAAAGATGATGCGAGAACACTTCAGAAAAGTCAAGTGTTTGCGGTGCAAAATTCCTGAGAACTTAGTGCTCAGTTTTCAAGCAACTTCTGTCATGCTTTGCCAGGGTCGGTGAGATCCAGGAATATCGTGATGATGGTCATGGAGTAATTCTGAAGGCCAAGAATTTCCACGTATTTCGCAATTCTGTCGCAGCTGTGTGAATGGGTGTTTCAGGATGGATCCAAATTGGATTGCGACATCATCATCAAGGCCTGCGAATGTTGTGAAGCCCAAAGACTCAACATTGATCGATCCAAAGAAGGGATTGGTCGCAGGCAACTGGCTTCCACCTCAACGATGAAGTACCCAAGATCTGTGGTCGTCAGAACATCTATTCTTATGATCTTTTGGACTACAACCTCTTGTGCCCTCAGTATCCACGGCTTGATCAAGTGAGTTTCTTATGAGGGACTCTCATTGTAGGGTGAAAGCCAGAGGTACGGCGCTGAGCCGTTGCTGGATGGTGCACAGTTTGGCAGCGCTAAAGGAAGGGTAGCAGAGGAGGAGCAGGTCAGTGAGGAGGCTGGTTGCAATGCTTCTGTTGAGGTCATAGTGCATCCTCAGTTAGCATAGGGAGACCTGCAGGCACTCTATCAAGGCATTCTACAGATGCAGAGAAAAGGCCTTCCCGATGTTGCTCAGCGTATTGACCTCAAGTGTACACTTTCTGTCATTCGTTGATTGATTTGTTGATGGCTTGAGATGTTGCCCCACTGAGGCAACAACCCTTTTGGATCTGGATATGCAGGGCCAATGTACGTCTCATCTTGGTTTTTCAAGTGGCAGCTCGGTCTGCTGTGGCAATCTGGGGGGGAGCCAATTGGGATGAAGCTTGTGGATCCTTGTGGCAAAGTCCTAGAACTAGAAGAATGGGTTTATTTGTTGGACATGCTGCATGCTGAATTGGATCGGAATGCAAGTATTGAAAGATTTGAAGAGACTTTGTGTTGGGACCGTAGTGATTGCCTGGAGATGCCTCTACCCAAAAAAATCACATGTTCGACAAGAGTCTGATAGTTGAGTTCACCTCGTGCGAGCCCACTTGGACCATCACTCGCTGCAAGGCTTGTTACGCACCCGGAGTTTCAAAAGGACTTGATGGAAGCGAGTGGAGAGCCAGGACAAGATGCAGTTCCTTTGCCAGATTTAGGGGTAGAGGGTACCTCTTCGGTTACACACCAGAAGTGTTTTCAATGATTTTCATGGAACATCATAAAACGCTACAATCAGCCCCAGTCTTCCGGGTGAAAGGAACATCAGTACTCATCCACTATTCCAGCTTGGATTTGTGCAGTGTTTCTTCCACTGTGAGCAGCACAGAAAACACGGATCCTAAGGTCAGAATGTGGGCCAGCAGTATTGGTGTGAATCGTCAGAACGTCACCAAGAAGCTTGTTGCAGCTCGTTCAGCACGACTGTATTTATCCGAGGTTCTTGTTTGCCAGAAATCAGGAACTACAGTTTCCATCCAGAACTGAATAACCTTTCCAAGATTTGAAGCCACTTTTGAGATATCTCAAAATGTTCCTTTGCCCAAAGGAACTGGTGTTACACCTCTGTAATCTCCAAGCATCCATTTGAGGTGGATCTGGGAGCGGTGACCGAATCACAAGTCTCCTTTACTGCTGAGAAGCAAGCTGACCGAAAACTCTATGGCGAGTGAGTGCCAGCTTGTTGAAAAAGAAAAGGAACCACGGCCACTTTGGAGGTGGTGGAAAGGTGGTGGTAGGTGATGGTAGCACCGTGTCCCTATACATTGTGTTGCTTTCGGTTTGGCAACGGTGAGTGAGGTTTTTTTCCTGCATTTTGCATGTTTTTGTGGCTTCGGAGGCTTCCATCAAGATCCAAAGAGAAGAGGACATGGATGGTGACAAGAAGGCGGCAAATCTATCTCCATTCAATCGCAAAAGATCTTTCAGAGAACCCGAGGTTGCCCTAAAATATCGCATCGTTTTTCCACAGGAACGCTGGGTTGACATCATTGGCAATGCCCGGCAGCGACGAGCAGCGCTCGAAAGGGTGCCCCTATTTTCACACATGGCCATCGCAACTCAAAATCCCAGTGGTTTCTCCTATGGGGGTTAGGACCTAGGAGGTCACCTTCTCTTGAAGACTTCCACTTGATCGATATGCTTTCACCTTCCAGTCATGTGAACTACTGACTGACCCGTTTTGCACAACAAAAATGCGATGGCCTAGATACTGGATGTTGCCAATTATGTTCGAGATGAGGACGGAAAGGCTGCTCGGAATCCAATGGAATCCCCCTTTGGAGTCACTTGCATTCTACCTGGACAAAGGCCAAAAGCTACCATATGATTTCCTCGAGTCATACAGGCTACTTCGTTTTATGTAGTTGTACACTAATTGATTCTTTAAGTAAGATAAAAACCCGTCTACAATAAGTATAGATTTTTGCTTCATATATTCTCGACACGAATATTTGCAATTATTCATCATTGATGTTCATGCTTTTTCAATCCTTTTCACCTCTTGAGTTATGTGCTTTGACTTCCTAAGGTTCTGAAGGACGGTGCAGCTGTCCCTGCTCCAGGAGCAGGAGATGCACTGGTACTGCTTATCAATTGCAACGAGGCACGGTTGAACCGTGGCACCATGGCTACCTTTGGCACCATGGGTGAAGCCTTTCAGGTTGGACGAGTTCTTGGACGGGGTGGTGAGACCATCCGAAGACTCGAGGACGACGGTTGCATCGAAGTTGAAGAAGCATTTGGAGCCAGTGAAGCTTTAAACTTTCCAAAGGACGATTCTCGTGCCAGACTTGAAATCGACAAGGGGGAGGCTTGGAAACAAGAAAGAGAGTCATTTGGTGATTCTGCGATTTCTACAAAAAAATTCATGGATTGACAAGCCAAAGGCAGCTTGGTTGGTTCATCCTTTTATGGACCCCTTTCCAGGGACGCCTCACGATTTCTGGACGGCCTGAATCCATTGAGCGGGCCAAGGAGCTTGTCCTTCTAGAGGTCCACCCGAGGGGCTGATCTTGGATTGAGCCACATATCAACCCATGGAAGTATGTGTCTTTCTTCAATGTTAACATTCCTCGTTTTTAACTTGAAATATGAACGGAACACTGAACGCATATGCACTTATCATCAGTTATAATTGCATGCCAACTTTTTGGGGAGATAAGATATTTACAAAGTAGAGTGCTTCTGAATCAGTTTGACTTGTGGCGCATTGCTAGGGTGAAAATTTAAGTATGGCCGAAGCTCGCTGTGTGTCGTGGAAAGGTCAGCCACTGCAAGCTTGCTGATGGCACAGTTCTGAAGGATGAGGGCAAGCCAGTGTTGTCCCAAGGGCAACATATTTGTGTCAACTCAAGGTGATAGCAGACCAGGATTCCCAGCCACTGCCACCGTAGATGCCTCTGGATTCTGTGCCAAGATGGGTCCTGGAGGTGGACCACCTGTCTCAGCAGGTGCAGGTGCGTTAGTGAGTTGCGAAATTCCTTTTTTGTAGGCATGTTTATGGCATTTTTTGGGGGGCAGGAAAAGAAGGTTTCAAACTCTGGGTGCTTGGAAAAGAGGCTGGGATGATTCGAAATTCTGTGTCAGCTGACCAGCTTCGGAACTTTCATCAGCTGCCTGTATCGACCTGAGGCTGGGAAAGTCATTGGAAGAGGAGGAGAGACAGTGCGGGAGATCATGCAACGCACTGGTGCCGAGATCCAGGTGGGCTTCCTGTTGAATCAGCACGTGATGTCACCATGGATTGAAGGTATCTACGTACCAAAAATTTTTTGCTGGTTTGTTGGGATTTCCAGGTCGAGAGAACTGAGACTAGAGATCAGGGGCATGCAGAGCGTGCTATTCAGATCTTTGGCTCCAAAACTCAGATTGAAGAGGCGGGGGGAAATCGTCCAACCGACAAAGGAAGTTAGTCACAGATGTGACTGTTAACTGTTACAGGCCTTTCCGCTCATTATCAAGGATGTGACCTTTGCACGAAGTGAGCAGGGCAACCAAAGACTGCACGACTGCTATTATCGACATACATATTTACTATACATTTTGTTTTTTTGTTTTTTTTAAGGATTCTCTTTTGGCATTTTGCTTGATTTGATTTGCTCACGTTGATGGGGCTTGGTCATTACCAAGCCTCTTCGGCCACTGAGGGCAGGTTTGGTGAAAGATCCAGCCATGACTCCTGAAGAGGCAGCAGATGCCGCGAGGCCAAATCTCAGCTTCCTCCTTTTGGTGCCAAATCTGATGTCTTGGATATAGAAATGCCATGAAAATGCCATGAAATGCCGAGATGTCTCTTATTTTCTGCCATTTCTTTTACAAAAACAAGGTAATGACTTGATGTTGCCATCAGGTTGCGAGGACCTGGAGGAGGGAACTCTGCGTTCCCTTTCCCTGGAGGTCCACCACCTCCCGGCGCACCAGCCTTCTTTCCGGCGACCATGCCAGGCAGGGACGGTAGAGATGAACATGCGACCTTGAGGGCACTAAGATGTTGAAAGGGGCAGGATTTGAGTTGATGTGCAATCAATTTTCATACCCACTTTCTCAATCTGTTCACCAAATTTTGATGAAATTTGGTGCCTCGGCCGGAAAGGCATGCCACCGTGACTAGGCTGCATTGGACGTGCCGACTCGGTCAACGTTTCATTGGTCTGCCATGCTAAGGCCGGGGATGCACCCAGGAGCTCCGCCACCGCCTATGATGACAATGCCACCGCTGGATACCCAGCTTGTGAGAGAATTATACAGAATTTGCATCACTTTGATGACTTTGATGGGTTTTGATGTCAAGGTTGCATGGATCACAGACGAGCACAGTGACTCATTCACACACTTTGATTGATGTAGCCACCCTAAGGGTGCCGACTAGCCAAGGCCGCCGGGAATGATGCCACTTCCTGGAATGCTTGAAAGCCAAGACGGAAGCGCCGATGGAAGCCTGTTCAACCATTGACCAGATGGGTTTTCTCAGCCTCAAGGGAGGCTGTTTTGTTGCTGTCAAAATCTTGCTGAGATTTGAGATTCACGGAAATGTAATTCAAATTGCTGTCAGCATTTTGGTTCCTTAGAATTTATGGCTGAAGGGCTTCAAAGATGAGCCGAAAAAGCATAGCAAGTAGTGGCAGCAGCAGCAAGTTTTTTATATGGGAATCAGAGCAAAGAAATGATTCTTTAGGCACTGATCTGATTCAGCATCCAAACCGTTGAACCGTTGAACTGTGCCACGGGAGCATCACTGTTGCTTCGCCGGCAGCATGGCACCTCAACTGCATCCAGTCTTTGCAAGAGGGGATCACCTGTGATGGTCTGACAAGAACCAAGATGCATCAAGATGCTACATTTCTCATGTGCATTGGCACGGTTTCACTTTGTTTTTGTTGCATGATTCTTTCACATTCTTTCTGTGTGAGACGAATTGTGACTAAGGAACGCTTGCAATTTGTCACACCATGGCCAGAGCTGGACCTTTCCATTCTTGAGAAAAGAAATGAACCGCGTCCGTCGCAATTGACCGCGCCTATGGAGGGACGACGTGAAGCCTTTACTCCAAAGGCAAACAGACATGTAAAGCATCCTGGATGCAGACAATTTCTTTGCTGTTCAGCAGTTTAAATCTGATTTGTGGCTAAAATGATTACAATGAGCAGATTCTGTGTGGTAATAAAAAGCTGGTAAAATATATTAAAATATTATATATATTCGTATGGTAAAATATGGTAAACTGAAGTATTGATCACTTCTCTCCCCAGGTCAACTGTGTGTGGCACCGTGGCCATGCTTTTGACTTTGCTTGGGAGCCAACGCCGTAAGCCACGCAGATCTCCAACTGCAGCGATGCAGGAGCCGATCAACATTTCAACTGGAAATTTTCGGACTTAGTTCGTTGACAGGACAAAGGAGGAGCTGACAAGGCTCGGATGTCTTCACGTCGGCCACTTCCTCCTCCACCACCACCACCGATGCCAAAGGTGGGAATACTGGTATGGAATGGTTGGATCTTTTGATTTACGCACTTTTACGGTGAGTTTTGGACACTTCGGTTCTTGTTGATGTTTTGAAAGCTTTCTTGAGGCTGTGCCAAAGACCAGAGCCACAGTTGCAAAGGTGCAGGGTGATGATCTGCCACAATTTCCATCAGTTGGGCCTTGACTTTGAGAGGCACCGCCGATGAGGCCGGAAGTTAGCCCTGCTACAAAACCAAAGGAGGTGGGATGTTAACCACGATCCACTTGTCTTGAATGATGTTCAGTATATACAGTGCGGCCGGAAATATGCAACTGTATCTTCCCATGATTCATGATGGGTTGTTAGATCGGCATGCCAGCCACATTTACCTTTTCGTACGATTGCAGCAGCTATGATATACTTGTGGGTTTCTGCTAGCCTTTTTTTACCGATTTTTCGGAGCCTAAAGCGGGGCCAACAATTAGGCCCAAGAATGGGCCCCTAAAGCTAAGTTGTGTATCGGGGGCAAAGTTTTTGGTCCCATATTTTGGCGCTGCTTTTAAGCCTAGGATGTGAGCCGAAATTGCGCAAACTTATAAACAGGGCCAGCGAAAAATTGGAAGCAGGAACGCCGCCAAACTCGTGGCAAGGGCCCGCAGCGACAAGTCATCATTGAAACTATTTTGAAGATTCCGGATGTTGTTTTGAAGTATATTGCTGCTTGCCACTGCATGCAACTATCGTAAAGTACATCGCAACATATATGCCACTGGTACACGCACACACAGTGAGGGTACACGGATGTAAGGCATTTTTGTCAGGAAAAAAGGGTACCATCTCTCACGCCAGAAAGAGGGCAGGTGCCCATGTCAGAGAATCAAAGATTCCAGCCCAGGGTTTGCATTCAACATGTGCGGGCATGCTCGCCATGCGCAGAAAATTGGAAATGCGCCCCGTCCATCGCACAAATGACCGTAGAGCCAAGGCCTATTGAGACACCTTTTGGGCACAAGCCTGGGATATTTGATTTGTGAAGATTAAGGACAGAAGCTTGCATTGTGGAGCACGCCGTCTTCCTCACACCTCTTGGAAATTACTTTGTAAGGTCCAAACGGTCTGTCGGGCCCGGCCAAGAGTAATGCGGGGCCGGTGCGGGCCCGGCCTTAGTAATGAGTGTCTCGGTGCGGACCCGGCCATAGTAATGAGGGCCCGGTTTGATCCCGGTGCGGGCCCGGCCATAGTAATGAGTGTCCCGGTGCGGACCCGGCCATAGTAATGAGGGCCCGGTTTGGTCCCGGTGCGGGCCCGGCCATAGTAATGAGTGTCCCGGTGCGGACCCGGCCATAGTAATCTTGGTGCGGACCCGGTGCGGTCCCCGTGCGGGCCCGGAGTCCCGGTGCGGTCCCGGCCATAGTAATGAGTGCTCCGGTGTGGTCCCGGCCTTAGTAATGAGCGGTCCCGGCCATAGTAATGAGCGGTCCCGGCCATAGTAATGAGCGGTCTTCTGGACACAAAAATGGTGCCGGTTTTTGCGATCAAAAATGCCATGGATTCTTGTTCCCTCATAGTAATTGTTTGGGAGCTAAATTTTGAAACTGTTTTTGGGTTGTTGAGCTGTCCATTCCACAGAAAAGGATCTGCAACTCAAACACAACTTACAGCTGGTATGTTGATATGTATTGGTGAAGCTTGTGAGCAAATTTGGCAGTGAACCATGCTGCGCCTGCGACATACCGTCAGTACTTGCAGGTAGCAAAGGAAATGCCAAAGAGCGCCCCAGTCCCTCCGCCAGCAAAGGCAGAGGCAGGAGAATGCCAACGTTCAAACATACTTCAACAAAATTCAATCTAAATGATCTAGAATTAGTCCTCCTTCTCACTTTTTCACTTGACCTTTTTTGACTTTTTTGACTGTTTTGGAATGTTTTGGATGCGGAAAGCATAAGTGAGAGGCACCAAAGCCGGTTGCACCAGAAGCAAAAATCCCAGCTGCAGTACCAGCGCCGGAGGTGATCTGAAATATGGTGGACCTTGAAGGGTTTATGGAATGTTCTGGCAGTGTTTTTAGAATCTTCATTTTGTTTGCTTCTTGAGTATGTTCTTTAGGGAGGCAACGAGTTCTGTTTTAATCAAGAACATCAGAGCATGTTCCAAACGAAGACGATGACCAATCTATATGTAGCTGATAGTAGCTCTACACAGCTTTTGTAGCCTCGAATACAGTGCTCAAATTCGGCTTGCAAATGGTATTATCATTGTACATCTCTTCTATTTGTATAGATACATAAACAGACCCATGCGGAGTCTTCATTGATTGTAATTACTGTTGGACAATAATACAACTACAACATTATCATTATCATCACTGTATTTGCAGTACGTATGACATATTGAATTATTCTGCAAGCTTGTGAGCAAATTTGGCAGTGAACCATGCTGCGCCTGCGACGTACCGTCAGTACTTGCAGGTAGCAAAGGAAATGCCAAAGAGCGCCCCAGTCCCTCCGCCAGCAAAGGCAGAGGCAGGAGAATGCCAACGTTCAAACATACTTCAACAAAATTCAATCTAAATGATCTAGAATTAGTCCTCCTTCTCACTTTTTCACTTGACCTGTTTTGGAATGTTTTGGATGCGGAAAGCATAAGTGAGAGGCACCAAAGCCGGTTGCACCAGAAGCAAAAATCCCAGCTGCAGTACCAGCGCCGGAGGTGATCTGAAATATGGTGGACCTTGAAGGGCTTGTGGAATGTTCTGGCAGTGTTTTTAGAATCTTCATTTTGTTTGCTTCTTGAGTATGTTGTTTAGGGAGGCAACGAGTTCTGTTTTAATTTAGAGCATGTTCGTAACGAAGACCATATTATACCGTATACCTAGCTCTATACAGCTCTTATATACAGCTTTCAAAATTGCCTTTAAAGCATCTCTTATGTTCTCTTTGATTTTCTGGTAGTACAGTACTACTAACTATTGCTAGTATTACTATTATCGTTACTACTACTATCATGATAATATAATGTTATCAATAGTAAAGATATTCCACTTTATCAATAAACAGACACGATCTGGGGAGTATTATTGGGTTATGGTTTTTCTTTGATTATATTATAAACACATATCGATATTTGTTGCATCATGCATATGAGTTATTCTGCAAGCTTATGAGCAAGCTGCCCCTGCGACATACCGTCAGTACTTGCAGGTAGCAAAGGAAATGCCAAAGAGCACCCCAGTCCCTCCGCCAGCAAAGGCAGAGGCAGGAGAATACAAACGTTCAAACATATTTCAACAAATTTCAATCTAAATGATCTAGAATTTGTCCTGCTTCTCACTTTTTCACTTGACCTTTTTTGACTGTTTTGGAATGTTTTGGATGCGGAAAGCATAAGTGAGAGGCACCAAAGCCGGTTGCACCAGAAGCAAAAATCCCAGCTGCAGTACCAGCGCCGGAGGTGATCTGAAATATGGTGGACCTTGAAGGGCTTACGGAATGTTCTGGCAGTGTTTTTAGAATCTTCATTTTGTTTGCTTCTTGAGTATGTTCTTTAGGGAGGCAACGAGTTCTGTTTTAATCAAGAACATCAGAGCATGTTCCAAACGAAGACGATGACCAATCTATATGTAGCTGATAGTAGCTCTACACAGCTTTTGTAGCCTCGAATACAGTGCTCAAATTCGGCTTGCAAATGGTATTATCATTGTACATCTCTTCTATTTGTATAGATACATAAACAGACCCATGCGGAGTCTTCATTGATTGTAATTACTGTTGGACAATAATACAACTACAACATTATCATTATCATCACTGTATTTGCAGTACGTATGACATATTGAATTATTCTGCAAGCTTGTGAGCAAATTTGGCAGTGAACCATGCTGCGCCTGCGACGTACCGTCAGTACTTGCAGGTAGCAAAGGAAATGCCAAAGAGCGCCCCAGTCCCTCCGCCAGCAAAGGCAGAGGCAGGAGAATGCCAACGTTCAAACATA
>DF242543.1:31514-54129 GCA_000507305.1 Breviolum minutum Mf 1.05b.01
CCTGCGACGTACCGTCAGTACTTGCAGGTAGCAAAGGAAATGCCAAAGAGCGCCCCAGTCCCTCCGCCAGCAAAGGCAGAGGCAGGAGAATGCCAACGTTCAAACATATTTCAACAAATTTCAATCTAAATGATCTAGAATTAGTCCTCCTTCTCACTTTTTCACTTGACCTTTTTTGACTGTTTTGGAATGTTTTGGATGCGGAAAGCACAAGGCACCAAAGCCGGTTGCACCAGAAGGAAAAATCCCAGCTGCAGTACCAGCGCCGGAGGCGGAGTTGCAAAGTGGTCATCCGTTGGAGTGGAATGATGTTTACACATGTTTACAATACCTGTATGTCATTTGTCGTGTTTTGGATTAATGGTTTATTTGTGTTTTTTTGAACTGTCAATGTCAGATGTACGTATTCTTCATGTTGGTAGCAAGGAAGTGCCAAAGAGCGAAGCAAGTCCTTCTACCTTCAAGACAGAGGTGAGGGAGATGGGAATTTCGATAGATCACTGTTGATGCATCTTTGTGCTATAGAACTGCTGCGTGGTGATCATGTTGATTAAAGATGATTTGTGCCATCAAACTCGAGCCATACGCTGCCACTACAAGTACCCTGTGGGCGCAACACCACCTGAAAGGCACCAAAGCCACCAGAAGACGAGCTTCCGACACCAACGCGACAGGTGCTACGGATACAGACCGTGTGCAATCTTCCGACATATTGCAGTTCTCATACATGGTTGTCAATCTGTCTTGGCATGGTCTATTGTAGGTCCAGCTTGCAACTTCTTTTGCAGTGTCAGATGTGCATGAAAAGTTGCACATGTTGGGAGGCAGCAAAGGAACTGCCCAAAATCGTCCGACCCCCTAGGTTTTGGTACGGCTTTGTAAAGGTGGCTTCATGTGAAGGGTTGGGGGTATGTTGGGGTGGATACATGGAGATTCGCAGACATCTCTGCTGTTGTGGTAAGGCCAATTTCGAGAACTTGGAGGAGAAACTTCGAGAGTTCCTTGGCGGTTTCTATAGAAACGGTTCCACGTCGACATCGTGTCTCAACCATTCGTTTTGGGATGTGCGGTTGTTTCAGACAGGAAAGATGCAGAGAACTCTATCTTGAAGAAGCAGCTGGAAGAGTTGGAGAGCTACAAACGGGAGCAGGTTCTGCCGCAGTGACATAGCGCTTTTGCGCTTTTGCAATGTACTTGCGACACAGCGTGGAAACACCCAGGGCTTCCGAAGATTGAAAACTTATTGTATCACATTGCTGTGATATTGTATCCATTTGTATCCGAATCGTAGGCCTATATTTGGCTCCAAAAAAATCTTAGGCAAGTCTGACTCATGTCATCCGTCAGTCCATTGATCCATTGATCCAACCAGGAGAGAAAAGAACGCACTGCAGGAGCAACCAAGGCTGCAGCAGATCCTTGTCATTGATGGCTCCATGACTCCCATGGATTCCCATGGGGTCCCCGGTGGTTGCTGGTTGCTTCCTGTGGACTAAGGAAAGTGAAAAGAAACTCTATCGTCGAGCTGGAGGGCCAGATGAGAAGAAACTTGATTTAAACCAGCCACGGGAATTGACAGTGAAATGCATTGCGTCTCGGAGATTGACGACGTGATTTTGTATGTTTTTTTGTTGCGGAGATTTTGACCCCCTTGGAATCTGCGACCAAAGTTTCCGAAAATCACCCAGCAATAGTTGGCACAGCAATGGAGTAAGCTCGGCCTGCATCTTTTGAGGAGTCTGGCAGACGCGCAGAGGTTGGCTCAAGTGATGCCAAGCATGGGTACGGCAAAACAGGAGGCATGTGAACACGTCGGATGTGCAAAAAGCACATGGAAATGATATGACATGTTGAAGCGATGCAAATCACATATTAACTCATATTCTATACGTCTTATACATCTGGCGTATCTACCTTCCCCATCCCAAAGTCCTGGAGTGCCTTGGTCAGGATTCAACCCAGATTCAACAGCTCAAAGAGAGTCTTCAGGCAGCTCAAGATAAATGTGCGGGGCCACGGTTTCACTGGGATTGAATCCTACCTTAACGGAGCTCCGTTCGGTTTTTTTTCGCCCCAAGGTCTGGCAAAGGAATCTGAAGTGTTTAAGTTGCAGCTGGAAAGGGACCAGGTTCCCAAGCTGGTGAGTTGAGTTTGTGTAAAAATCCCTGGTGGAAAAAGTCACTAAATGTGGAGAGGCTATGACAAAAGCAAGAACTATTGAAGAGACTCTGAAGAAGGTGCAGGAGGAATCTCAGGAGGTTACCAAGTTGAAAGATGTTTTGAAAAAGCCCCTTGGCACATGTGCGATATTCATATTGTGACTTCTAGAAAGCCTTGACAAAGTTGCAGGGTTGGAGCCACAGTTGGTGTAAGTTGGTCACGTGTTGTGTCGCGTTTTTCGGTTTTTCGTGAAATGGGACTTGCTGCAAAAGAGAGGGTTCTACTTTGCTTGGTTTCAGATTTGTAACTCAGGATTGGGGCTTCTTGGCAAACAATTCAGATATCATCAGATATCAATACGGTTTCTGACTGTGTCGGTTGCTTGCAAAGGGCTTGAGATGATTGACTCACAGATTGAAGTGAGGGATGGACTCCAATGAGCCTGTGGATTTTTGAATCCTGGCACTCAGGAAATGACAGCTCCATTTGTGGATGGTGGCGAGGAGACATGCCAAAATCATCCAAAATCTGCCAACATCGCCATTAATAACTTTGCTTTCTGAATTGGGGCTTCACTTGCAATGGCTTGTATTCAAGATGGCGGAGTTGCATTTCAAAAGTAAGTAGCAGGGGTTAACGGTTAAACAGCTTGTATGAGTCTTGTATGTAATACATATCTATATGAGACGGTTCACCTGTTGCCGTGTTGGGTTTTTCCATCAGCCTCGCCAAGAAATCCGTGTCATCCAATACGACATTCCAGCTGGCCAACCAGCTAATCAACGGCCAGCTGGCCAACCAAGCAACCCAAAGTTTGAACAAGAGCCCCAAGCTAGTAGTGTACCTGTCAGTAAAAACATGTAAAAACCCGAAGTTTTTGGAAGATTTTGAGGATTTAAAAGGTACGATAGACTTACGTAAAGATTAAATGATCGGGTCCCGCAGGAATTCGCTTTCAGTCACCGCCGCGAAATCAAGAACCACCTCATATCCTGCCGTGCGGGCCGTGCAGGATCCATCCCTCTTGCGCAAAAAGGCCGAAGGAAGCCAACGACGAGCAGCAGCCTTGGAGGCGGAAAAAGAGACCTTGGCCGCCACTTGGAGGCATTGAGAAATCTGGAGAGTTGGCAATTTGCAAATCACATGGATGTTGAAATCATTGGAATTTGCAGAGAAAGGACAGTAAAATGGAAAGTGTGGAAGTGGAACATGGGGAATCAGGCAACTGTGCAAGAACATCTCACTTGGCTGCTGTATAACGTACTACTGTGTCTACTGTGTGGCACCAAACATTCATTCTTTGGTGTCGCTAGCGCTAAGAACGGCATAGAATGGCGATAACAACCATCCGGCATTAGAGGGATGAGAACGACAAGATTTCGTGGAACTGGAGGCACAGCTGGCACAAGCTGGAGAAGAACTTGCAGACCTCACTGAAGTAGAGAAGACTTTGGCAGAATCGAAAAAACGCGTGTCTTGGCAAGACATGAGTCCAGGAAACTGCACCCATTCAGGGCATGCAGAGATCCTAAGGATTCCTACCGTATCCCTACTGCATATGAATATTGTGCGGTATTGAGGGAGGAGGCAAAAACCTTGGTCTCATTAGCTGATAACTCAGGCAGACTCCCTGTCCAGCAGCATTCGCGAGATCGCCGAACAGATTGGAACGACACTTCCCAGAAAATGGAGACCACAGAAGCCTTTCTACACAACTTTGTATATCTTTTGCAGAATTTGATAGATATCAGGCAGACTTCGCTAAGAAATACGAATAGAATAGAAAACATCAATGTCCTGTCTGAAGGCAAAAAGCAACTCTGCTGCTCAGGACCGGTGGCGGTCTATTTTCTATGTTCCGGCAGCCCTCAGAAGAGGAATTGATTCGAAGCTTGGTTTGGCAGTAAACTTTCAGTCCAGCAATCTATGTGTGTTATGCCAAATTCATTTGAGTCCTGTTTCTGTTTTGGTGGATTTTGGTGGCACAAAATCGCTGAGGAGACATCAAAGCTGAGATTGAGAAACTGAAGTCCTGATTCGCTGACGGCTCCTAGGGTAGTCTTTTGCGGATAGGTATAGGATGTAGAGGTACATCCATTTGGATCCACCATCCACCTCTTTCGCTTGACATGAATCGCATTACTTTCTAGGTCCACCCTCTCTCAGGGAAAAAATTGGCGAAGTGGCAGCAGTGTGACTGGTTCCAAGGAGGATCATGAAAAAATGGGGAGTTTCAATACAAAAATTCTTTGAGGCCACCCGGAATGCCACCGGGAATGCCACCACTGGGAATGCCACCCGGAGGCTTGGCGACCGCTTGATATGTTATGCATTGAATAATCAATTGCCACATTTCGAGTCGTATATGACAATGCGTCCCTGGAATAGTCTTCCGCTCCCCGTCAGAAACACTTTGCAATTCCATAGCGATTGGTATCATTATATTTCTGTCTGTTCAATTCTATTTGCAGATATAATTTGCAACTCTGCACAAAGACAATACACATGTGCTACAGAGTTGGCACAATCAACAGTCATTGCCCTGTCAAACCTTTGGTGAGGAATAGCACACACATGTTGTGTATGATCGCAATGGAGCCGCTGTTAAGCCTTGCATACGCGTGGCATGTTTCTCTTCACGGATGATTTCAGACCAACTAATGGTAACTCGCACCTAGTGAGATCATGCTCCGGAAAAGCACTCTTAGCTAGATTCCCTTGGGCTAGGCGGTGATCCCATGGAAGGATAGCTCCTTCATTGAGAAAATGGAACAGCATCATCTTGTTCGTAGTGCCACCACTCTGCCAGTGGCCAACAAAACAATCATAAACGATCAGAATAGACTATACAAATCAAATACAACAGTAGTTTACTAGTGATAAATGCCGTAAATGCCAGCACATGTCATTGTTTGACTAGTGAGTAGTCACAAGCTTCGCATTGCCTCCATTTGTTGGGTTTTGCGTTATTGACCTCTTGGCATTACGTGTCAGGCCATTTGCCTCCCTTCCCGTTGACCTGGCAGGGTTTCAGTTCAAGTTGTGCGTGACTGCTACCCATCCATGTAGTGACACATGTACAACGCCAGGAATGGAGTTCCCCCACATCCAGGAATGCCACCACCGCAAAAAACCCAGGATCTGGGAGCCACCCATCAGGTTTACCATTGGGTTTGTCGCAGATCGAGGTCGAGCCATCCTAGTCATCCTCGCAAAGGTCGAAGAAGCCGTTCAAAGTCCTCCTCTTCAAGCCCGGCACTTTAGAGTGCTATGAGACATGAGTGCAAGGTACCACAAGCACTGCTATTTGCAATGCTATTTGCAACAAACACCAACAAACAGTAAAGATCAATATGCTGCATGTGGCCCTAGTAGAGAAGCTTAAATTTGAATATCTACATGACACTAAAGTAAGATACTCGAGATACTGATACTCGTACAGTATCTATTTGTCCTTGCAGTCATGTTTTATTTGAGGTGGAAAAAAGAAGAAGAGAGAAAGCTCTGCTTTGACACATCCAAAGCAGCCTCCCATGGGTTTCCTTCCTGGTATGCCACCTGGGCTGCCTCCGGAGCCCGAAGTATGGGGGGCACTTTTTGCCTTTGCAACAAGGACGTTTTGCTTAAGACCTGCCATGACATGTTTTGTGGAATGCAGGAGTTCATGGCTCCTCCTGAGCACTTTCCTCCAGCCTTGAGCATAGAAAGAAAGTGTTTTTCGTTGAGTTCTCCAAGTCCTGACTAAGCTTTCTTGCTTCCTGGCTTGCTAAGGGCATGCACCCTGCTATGCCAGAGGAGCCGATCGATGCTAGACTGATTAATGTCTGTAGACATCAAGCAACATCAAGCAACATCCAGACAAGTGCGTAAAGGGCCATCATTTGCAAGGCATATCACGTGGCAAGCTTGAACTTCATGTGAACCAAGGATTGGGATGATCTGTAGCGACCAGCTGGGCTTTGTGAGAGCTGCAGAGCAATGCGTGTAGCCCATCCGGGAAGGTTGTCAGCTTGAATCCCAAAGTGAAAGCCTTGGAAGAATGATGAGTCATTTTCAAGTCCTTGCAGACAAGCCACCATAGAGAGAATGAAGCCCGATAGTCTGTTGCATCTATAAATAGGCACAGCTGAAAGCTAGTGCTGCAATATGCTGCAATGCTGGATTGTGGCATTCTGCCCGCAAAAAGTACTCGCTTGTCCCATGTTGAGATGGGCCATCAGCCATTGACCACAGTGTGCTGCAGGAATTTGTTAGAACTTGCAAAACATCTTTCATAAGCTTTCATTTTGCATGGCATTACATTGCATTATATAGACAATTCGGAAGAACTTCGCAGGTATCAGAGTGTATCAGTGCATACTGATATTGGTGTCTACCATACATACCGTATATAGCCTATAGCTGTGCCTTGCACCTTTCCAGTGATTCAAATGTTGTGGGTGTAGCCCGCCTACGCGGGATCCTAGAGTCGGTTCCAGGCAGGGTGGTTTTGTTGGGTTGGTGGACTTCAACTTCACCCCCCCAAAAAACGTTGAAAACCCATCAACAAAAAAAGGTTGGAGAGTGATGAGATTGGGTCCAACTCACCAACCCTCACTGTTGAAGCTTTGCTTTTTTTTTTGTTCAGGCCTGTCGGCCAATCTCCGAGAGATCCATGGCGACAGAGATCACCTCAGCCTTGTCAAAGCCATTATATACGCGATATACAGCTACTGTTGTGCTTGAAACGCGAAGTGAAACACCAAATTCTTCAGGGTGAGGAAGCCCTGGATTTGGGTGAGCACCACATCAGAAGAAAGATGGCAGCAGTACTCAAGCTTAGTTTTGCCTCAAATCAGACCCTGCTTGTCATGTGAATCACCCCTTTCCTGAACGATCTTATCACTCTACGACACTTGGCAAAGGTCAAGAGCAGACAGAAAGAAGGAAGTCATAGGCTTGATGAGACTATCAGGCACAGAGCTTGCTTTTTTCTCAACTCTTTCAGAGAGGATTCTAATGGATTTTGTTTGTCATACTCAAACATGAGAAACCAAAAAATGATGCCATACATGCCATACCAACACCAGCTTCTCACATTGACTCAACACCTTCTCGCATTAAGTGAGTCCTGCTGTTTGCGGGTTCGAAACTATAGAAACACTTGGAATCATCGGCAGATGTCAAGCTGTCCCTGTATGCATCACGCCCAAAATTGCAGGTCGAGCAGAGACTTGTTTCTAGCCGGAACTCCAGCTGCTACTGCGATGCTGCGACCTCAGGCTGAAAGTTTCAAAACCAAGGAAAACAAAAAACATGCAAGAGATCAAGAGTTGATTCAAACATGATCATCATATCCATGCAAAAAATGAAGAACAACTTGGGACAAAAGATGAACACTAAGGAGTACCACCTCGGGAGGCTTCTTCAAAAAGTGGGAAGCTATGATGCCAATTTCAGGGACACCCTGCAGTGTATCTGCAAGATTTGGTTGCTAAGGAAGGCTCATGGTGAAGGAGCCTTCGTTGGGCAGCATGCCAACGAGGCATGTGTATCAATTTGTACCACAAACATGGTCAACATAGAAGAAGAGTAGATGGAAAGAATCGCAAAGATGGTAAGAGTGATCAGGTGATCAGTTCAGATTCAGTTGAGTATCATCTGAGTATATCTGCTTTCAAGGTGGCTCGAGACGGGGAAGGGTGGTAGTTTCTTTGAAACAGTTGGCAGTTACCATTTTCTTTGTAGCAGCTGTGCTGTTGCACTCCAGCTCCTTGTGCAGACCTTAGACATTGGTATTCAAACTCTTCTTGTCCCCTACAAACGAAATTTGGCGTACGTCAAAATGATGATCCTGCCAAGCTCAAAGGGACGTTGGTACCCCTTTTTCTCGAAGAGAATCCCAGGCTAGGCACCTGTGTTCGTTGTGCGCAAAGGTGTTTCGGACGATGGAGGAGTATGAGTCGGCGATTCCGGAGGAAGGTTCGACAACTCTGTCGCTTCCTTGGTCCAAATGGAAGTTCTCCAACTCTTGTGATCCTCATGTGATCCACGGCTTGTTGACAACATGAATAAAAACGACATTGCAGTGTTCAACTTGAACACTGCCATGCAGATAGTGTATGGATGTCGTCAAAGTATGTCAAAGAATGCCAATCATGTGGCAGTTTTCTGATTTGTCAAGGCCTTCTACAAAGGTAGTAGTTGAAGAACCTCAAGCTGAGAAGATCCCGTGGGCTCGACAGACCAGTCACCAGTTCAGCACAAATTCCGAAGTTTGGATGGTCGATGCTCCATATTGCGTTAAATAACTCACTATGACCCACCCTTTTCTTCTAGATCCTTCTGGGCAAGATTTGTCTTTGGTCTTGGTGACAATAATATGTGAGACGTGATTTCTCCCAGCCTATGCATTTTAACCAGACATCCCATAATCTCTTGAAAATCCTCCTTTCTCCATGAAAAAGATCCCCCCCTGCATCTTTTTGCGACAAAAACAAGGCTTGGAATCCGGCTTCGAAGAAACCGCTTTTGTCGGGGACCCACCAGTCCACCTTTGACACGGCGGGGCCCAGCGTCAAACTGTGCACTCTGTGAGGTCACGAAAATCGGCTCAGAGGAGTTGGCTCGGCAGGCAAAAGAGCTTGCGTGCGGCTCCTGGAGAGAGTACTTAGTTGTACTTAGTGAAGGTGTGAAGATGATGTAGGATGTAGGATGTAGGATGGTGAATGATGATGGTGATGATGATGAGGAGGAGAAGGAGGATGAGGATTGTGGTGATTGTGATAATTCATTACGAGTGGTATCGCTTTCATCATTTCCGTCACCATTACAATTACTTATTGTGGTTTTACTTTAGTCATCTTTAGTCTGACTCGACCATGCGTCTCTTCTCAGCAAACCTATGAAAACAATTCGCCAAACCTTTTGCCTGTGCTTCTCTTGGACATATTTTTCATAGGCATCGGCATGATTGGGCAATTTCTATAATTTCTTATTCTGGGTCTATCAGAGGGTCTTGATATGCGCCCTCGCCCACCCCAACAATCATCAAAGTTCCACATGACCACAGGCCATCAGGACCAATTTATATATAGTCTTCCTGGTTGCAGGGAGACTGTGTGAAAATGACTTCAGCATCCCAGGCAGACTTCTAAGAAGAAGGGTTCAGCTCCAATGAGTGCGCTCAACTGCTTTGAGGGGATTTTGATTTCTGTCGGGGTCAGGGGGTAGCGATGAACGGTTGAAGGGCAAAACTTCAATAGACTGATAGCTGGCAGAGTAACAATTAGTTTGGCATGTTTGGCCAATCCACGGTCAGATTCAATGTTCTGAAGGTTGGATTTGTTTGCTCTAATGCCGTGTGGGGCAACCTTCTTAAGATTTGATATCACACTCTGAACTTCCAGGTGATGATGAAACTCCAAAGAGCAAGCGCAGCCTTTTGGTTGAAAGTGCACATTCCTTAGTCGCCTTCGCCGCTGTGAAGCTGCCATTCGCCTTTCTGAAGCTGCTGAGGTTCTCGGAGGTGCTACCAAGTCAGACCACCACAAGTCGTTAGAGCCTCAGGGTCGTCAAACGAGGAGTTTGGTGGCTTAGGGCATCAACGTGAATAAACTATTTCCAACATAACAATCAAGTTCTCAAGATCTTAAAACCAAACAAACACGCATCTTCCGATATCTTATGTGTTATTCCATTGTGTCCAAGATTTGGATGCGAATCTTTGTCTCAGAATTTGTGGCTCAGGCATAAGAAGGGCGCTTTCGCAGGTGTTTTTGTCGGGTCCTTGGTCCAAGGGCATACCCGACCCGCATGCTTACCGGAATTTCTCACTGAAGCTTCGTGAAGTCTCTAAACTGGGAAAATTCAAACATGGTTTTACATGCAAAGTAGTTTTTTGAGAGACTGATTGTGGCAGAAACTTGATGCCGGGAGGTGCCTACATGTGAAAACATGTGGGGTGTGCTCATCTTTTTGCGATTCTACTTTGTGGTGGGACAGGCTTGGAATCTGTCACCTTGGATTCAACTGGACCAGTGCAAGAAATTGATGCACTCCTTGTTTCGGCATCTGTGAAGCAGTCTTCCTTCGACAAAGATGAAGCATTGTTTAGTCAGACTTGTCACGTGTCCCAGGCCTTTCCAAGACTTCATTGGTACAGACGGATTTTTGTCAACGGGTCGAACTCGTATCACATGCACATTTCTTGAAGGCTGGCATCATGGGGGCCCTTCTTTGCGTTCTCATCTCTTTCACTGCAGCCTTCTGTACGCCGGGCCGCCTGAGTTGAAAGTGTCTCAATTTGATGAAAAACGATTCGTCCCAACCATTCGAATGACGTTGAGTAAGGTTGTCAATAGGGGACATACCTACGTTCCTGCACAAGCATCATACACAGGGTGTCAAACCTCTATGTCTAGGGTATCGCTTCGCATCGACCCAGGACATCATCTATGTCTGCCATTGTTTCATCTGGAGGGCTGGTCAGCAAAGGTGGGCCTTGTACTTAGCATCCAACGGTTCGCTGCCAGGTAGAATCTCACAGGTTAATCCAATTCAATGTTTTGAATTATGTAAATGATGCCACAACTGGGAAATTGGGTGATTGGATAATTGATGATCAAAAGGTCAAGGTCCACAAAGCTTTACATATCCACCGCATCTAGCCTTTTGAGGCCATATTATATGATCTCGCGAGCTTTGGGGCCGTCGGTCGGAGCATCTGCAAGAAGCTCAGTGGCTTCGTGAGTTTTTTTGAAGCCAAAGAGGTGCCAAACTTGGGTTCACAGGTGGGCATCATGTACTGGCTGGCAATCACATTGCTAGCCGTGCTTGAGACTCTTGGCGCAGTCTGCCTCTCAGATTGGATTCTTATGTTTCTAGAACTCGAAATTAGATCGAAGTGTGTGGGCCGCATCAAAGCAAGAAGCACGGCAACGTGTACATCTAGTCTACAGTCTGCAATGTCATAGAATCTCTGTCCATTCAGTCGTCTATCAACTGCAATCATTTCACGTCAAACGACACCCAAAGTCTAGGTTTCACTTGATGCAATAGGTTGATCCATGGATTTTGCAACTCTGACTCCAAAGGTGGAAGCACTGTTGATGGCTGCTCCTTCTCTGGAATTCCCAGGCTGCAAGCAGGCAGGATTCAGTGCAAACAGATGGGATCGGAAAAGGGGGGCCTTTCCTGCTGGCTGTTGAGGCTTATGGATCTGGCTTCATGATTATGTTGGTTCTCTTCGTAAGAGCCTGAGAATAATCGAGTTGGACCCGCCCGATCCCACGGGTCTCCGAAAAAGGATGCAGTTATTTCATGTTATTTGATGGGGTCCACGCTTAGGTTTGGGGAGGCACCTCCTTCGTCACCAAACTTGGTATTTTCTTTGTGCTCATCGTCCGGGGCCCCAAGTCGTCACCACCCTGTCATCCCATGAACTCATCCTCTGTGTGCTGAAGGTCTTTTATACAATGGCATCCTACTATGCTGGTATTGCATCAGCCCCACTGACTGTATAGATCTCAGCTTGAGGATGCCGAGAAACTGGAGTGTTTCCCTTGGGGCTTTCCTCTATTTTCCATTGGCTTATATATATTTTAGGATGCAGCGCTGGCAAATCCATGGGTGACAGGGCTCAGTTTGGATCTCAATCTCACCCTGTGGAAGGACTTTGAATCTACAATCATCTACAATTAATATGCATACATGATCATACATGTAGGTGCTGCTCAGATATCTTGTTGCACAGGTTGGGAAACATTCAAGAAGAATTGGGGGCCGCACTATGACGATAAGACCAATTTTGGTGTTCCATACTTAGAGGAAGCAGCCCTGAGATACCATAGCTGGCTCCAAATCAGCAGCTTTCCCGCTTTTCCTGCGGTCCAAGGTGGTGTTGAGCGTGTTCTTTCCATGCTTCACGGGAATTCTCAGTGGTGCTAACCGAGCGGACATTCTCAAAGATCCACCCAGAAACATCAAGGACAGTACGATTTGACGGGCCTTTCAGACAGTGCAACCAAGCTGAAGCACCCCGTTGGCCGACATTTGCCTCGAGAAATCTTATATGAACTCTTGTATGTAACCCACTGGATTCAGATGTGTTTGCAATTACAACGCAGGCCATTGGACTGTGTATTTGAGACTTGTGCATTCATAGAGAGGGGTCAGTGCCATTTCACATGAAGCACAGGATGGTACTTTTGGAGCAATCATCTTTAGCTTCTTCATGTACTCGTCGGCTACCCAGAACAAAACAGGTGCTTCAAGTTCCGTGGCAGGATGGGTCATGACAAAGCCAGATGATCATGAAGTGTCCTTGATAAGATCGAGTCCCCTTTTAGCGGATGATTCAGCTTCAGCCAGTTTCAAATAAACCACAGATCTATTTTAGCTGCAAAAAATCCCTTAATAGCTTGATCAGCAGACAGGTCCTTTTTCATCCTTTGGGGCTGTGTTGCCGATTATCGGTACTTGCAGGGCAAGGACTCATTGGAATCACCTGTTGTTACTACAGAACTGCTGGCCACAGTACCTGGGATCGCAGGAATACCATGCTGATGGAGATGATGGTCACCACCGTCGACTTGCTGGGGGTGCAGGTGAACACCTGGTGGAGGAGCTGCGATTTGTGCCCATTTGCAAGTAGTCACGAGTATCCTATCCAGAACTGTGCGTATCCATGCCTTTTCTTGCCTGGCAATACAATGTAACCTCTGTTTTGAAGGTACATTTTATATTGCCAAGCTTTCGCTGATTCTGCTTGTGAAAATTCAGGAGATTGTGTGGAATCCGTTCCCGAACTCTGCGCACATTGGCATTATCATCTCCTCCTTAAGCCAGGCCACGATAACCCCTGGGCCGATTCGACTTCGCACGGATCGAAACCGGTCATGCATAAGATGCTGCTGTAGATAGCATAGAATGGCTTGCAGTATACAGCTGGCGGTGGGACCCAAAAGTGTCCATATCATATTATATCATTATCCATTTCATTTGTAAACAGATATTTTATATATATATCCTCCCTTATTGGAATTTCTACACGTACGTCAAACTGTTTTTTCGATGGAGCTTTCAGGCTTTACAGTGCCTGATTGTGGCACCTCGACTCCTTCAAAACATCGCAAGGGATCTGGCCTTAGCTCTGCAAAAGATGTTTGGACCATGTTTGACCGTTTGTTTTGATGGAATATGTTTCTCCTGTGAGATTGGTGGAGTCGATCCAATCTAAATCCAAATACAACTCGTTGAGTGTGAATTTCACCTTTGGAACATTTGCATCAACAAATCATTTTTTGCAAAGTGCTAGAGTCATCCAGGACAAGATTCTGACAGTCTTCGACCGAATTGCACCACTGTCCAAGCATGGAGAGCCGGTGAGAGCCCTTTTTTGCACCTACGTCTTTGGTGGTGCTCTGGTCCTAATTGGTGAGGTCAATGCAGTGGCACCCCTTTTGACGATGTGCTTCTTGGTGGCCTACACCTTCATGAACTTCTCCTGCTTCGTTTTGACCTATGTGAGATCACCAGGATTTCGGCCAGCAGGCCAGGTCCGGAGTCCACTTAACATGGAATGAGTCCTGGCCCCGTTTCACTTGTGGAGAAGAATGCATGCATCATGCAACCAAATATGAATAGGCAAGTGATGCCAGCAACAAAACATGAGGCCATCATCTGGAATGTCCTTTGCGTGCAATAGGTCTCAGGAATCTATCATGTTCAATAAAATTTCATTATGTGTAAGGCGCTCTAAAACACACTCGGAAGTGTACCAACGACTAAAGGGACTGCCCCGCAGGTATGTCTCGCAGACGGTGGCGGTTCTGGTATATGTGCACTGGCTTGCTTGGATCTTGTGTTTGCTTGTCCATCATGATCATCGTGAGCCAGCTTTATGCCATTGTTGTACTACTCTGCAGCTTTTGCTTGTACCTCTACATCAACTGGAGACTCGAACAGGCTGAATGGGGCAGTGCTTTGGATGGCATTCGATATCAACTGGCCTTGAACTCCTTGATTCAGCTCGAAGAGAGCGGCCATCATGCAGTGAATTGGCGCCCACAGGTTTTGGTGCTCTACCGAATCCATTTGTCTGAAGAGTTGAAAGGAATCAAACATCGAGACATTTTACGCTTCTATTCCTATCTCAGGAAAGGCAACGGCTTTGCTGTTGTTGCTTGCGTTCTTGAGTCTGACACTAGAGATGAACATGCAATGCATAAAGCTAGCATTGAAAAGGATGTAATCAAGAGCATCATGAAAGAGGAGCAGATTCGAGGCTTTGCGGAATGTGTTGTAGCCCCTTCATGGTCAGAGGGAGTGAACTATATCATCCAATTGAGTGGCATTGGAGGTTTGGCCCCCAACACCATCTTGGTGAATTGGCCAACAAAATGGAAAACTCAGAACCGAAAAGCCAGCGAGTTTTTGAGTGTCGTGACCACGGCCCTGGCATCCGAAAAGTCTGTCTTGGCCGTGAAGGGGTTGACAGAGATGCCTTTGGACAAAGTCGTTGGAACCATCGATGTGTGGTGGATGATTCATGATGGAGGCTTTATGATTCTCTTGTCCTGGTTACTTGTCCAGCATAGGATGTGGAGGAACTGCCACATTCGAATCTTCACAATCACAGAGGGAGTGTCAGAGGAGCGTGCCAAGAATGCAGCAAAGTTGCTAGCAGAGACCCTTCGAAATCGGCGTTTGTTTGATGTTGATGTGGAGGTGGTGATTGTAGATGATGAAATGATCCAACCATACACCTACGACTGGTCGCTGCGAGTGGACCAGCGGCACAAGTTTGTTCAACAGCTCCATGGGGCACAAGGATTAAATGCTGATGCAATCCCATTGGAGATTGATGACCTCTTCAAGATGGAGGAAGAAGTAGCATCCGTTGGCAGTGTGGGTTCTCCAGTGAATATCGGAAAACAAAAACAAGTGGTGTCAGGAAAGGAAGGAGCTGCTGGACAAGTTGCTGTTTGCGATGCACGTGCACGTAAAGGATCTGATGACAATGTTGCAGAGCATGTCGCTAAGCATATGAGTGAACACAAGATGGATGCGAACGAGGTGGGGCACCATCATACGTGGATGCAACGTTGGTAGAGTGGCGTAGGTGTTGCATGCAAACAGGAGTGTAGTCTATAAATAGTACATTGAAATACAATGAAATTTGAATATGTTTGAAATTACTGTCGTATTTTAAATAATATCATTGAATACGTCTAACGGAGAGTCAACCCAGCAGATGAATTTTCAGACTCCAGCATGCAAAACCACAATGTTTTTTTTGGGACTTGAGACGAAAAGACAAAAGCAAAAGAAGAAGAAAGCAAAATCTAAGATAATGCAAATAGGAAAACTGATCTACAAGTATATGCCAATTCAATTTCTTGCATAATTCGGATTTCAATGAAATAGTACGCAATTTAGTGCAACGAAATATTCGGAAAGGAAGTGGAGGGAAAACAAAGGTCACATCCTGAATCTTCATCTCCATTGAATTGGGACCCTTCAGGCCAATCACGACAAGCCATGTGTTCCCAAGATTGGACCGTCTGGTCCTCGGGGCCCTCCGCGTTTTTATCCTTGAATTGATGAAACTTCCATGGACTCAGGGCATTGGCTTCGCAGGACGGAGATTGGGATAGAGTGGAGCACACCCAGTGGGGCTTTTTTTGTGGACGGATTTGTGGTGATTTGACACGGACAGCATCAGCACCATGGCCACCATGGCCACCAAACCGCAGCTTTTGAGGTGGCCTCCTTCTCAAAGCTGAATGAAATGATTTTGCTTCGCTCCAAGAGGTCTCAGCTTGTTGCCGAAGACCTAGATCTGGGTTGTTTCTGAAGATGCTGGCGGTTGAAGATAAGCAACTACTAAATATTGCGAACACAATGTGCCAATTTAAGGTAGTAAACACGGCCTTTTGCTAGCACTTTTTGGAAAGCACACTTCTCAAAAAGCGATTTTAGAAGCTGAAACTCCCAACAAAACATATTGCTATATTACAAATCAATCAGTTTCCATGAATTCCATATGAATTCCATAGCATCATTGATTGGCAGCCAGCGAGGTCATGAATATGCCAGACATTTGGAGCACAGAAGAGGCTGAAGCCGACATCTTAGACATTTGGGATCAACTCCACTGATTGCGGTCGCAGAAAGCAACTGACTTGTGGTTTCTTATGGCTCATATGTTGGGATTTGATTGGAATTTGGAATTAGCATGTAAATTTGATGAACTACGTGCCTTTGTAAAGTTGATATGCTTCTCCGATGTCAAGATGTCAAGATGTCAAGGTCAAGCGCTTCATGACCTATTGCGACACGATGACTCAGGGTCTCGATCGAGTGCTTTTTGTACACTCATCTGGACATGAGGTGAGGGAAGTGTCGACTTGAAGATGCAGGAAGATCCGACACAAAGATAATATGGGGATGTTTCATTGTTTCAATTTGCACATTCATGATACGCCCATTTTTATCATTTAGTCAGGACTGGTCTGATAGATTTGTGAAGAGTGCCGACTTCTCCTATTGTTCACGCCAGGTCTTTGAAATTGGCTGAGGGGTTAATCCCAGTGAGAAGCTTGAGGTACCCATCAGAGCCTCAAACAGCTTCCTGGTATGTTTCCATAACTTTATAACGATGCAACTTCTGCGCAGAATTGCGGAGAACTTGGACTATAAAGCACCGCTTTTGATCTTTGGAGGTGCCACCAGGTATTTCGAGAACAGTATGCAATAAAAATGAATGCTCGCCAAAGGATTATTTGCAAAGCTTGACTGAAGGTGCTTTGATGCCTAGCGTTTCGATCTGATTCTATGTTTCTGCCATGGATGCAAAGTATCCCGGCATCTTTTGACAGCCCAGTTGCAGCTCATGATGAATTTGTTTGTACCAAAAGACGCAAACCGCAAACATATCATGGAGACATTGATACTACTGCTTAATCGGAGCTGCTGCTGCCCCGACGAAAAGAAGTCTGGCCAGTATGGCAGGTGAATGGGCAATGCTGTCTTTGCCCGTCAACCAGAAAAGTTGTGCTCACTACTTGCTTATACTTGATGCACAGGTCCATAAAGGGATTCCACGGGGGTCCTAGCCAGAATTGATTGTTGCATTTAGTTGTTGGAGGCCATGAGTGTAATTTTCACGTGAGTGCAATTTTATCATCCATCTAATGTCATTCCAATGTCACCATTTCCTGTCAGCTCTCGAAGTTCATGAATGCGGAGTCCCTCACTCGTCAAAAAGAGGACATGCCACATGTGCCACATGAGCATCGATCCAACAATCTCCAACGCACCACTTGTCACCACTGTTGTGGGTCTGATGCTGCAAGCGATTACAGGAGACAAACTATGCCATACCAACTTTGCGGCAAGTGATTAGGGTGCGGCTTTTGGACGTGCTCTGAAATCAAGTCTAGCAAGAGGACTTGCTGCGATTCGAAATTACAGAAGGAAATAGTAGGAAGTACAGTCTATGAATAGCCCAATTATGTGAGACTTCATAGTTCTCTTGATTGAGCACATAAAAGCGCGTCTGAGAGGCCACAGAATTTCTGTAGCATTTTGCGCTTCTTTTGGATTGCACCCATGTGAGTTTTCTGTCCATTAGATCAACTTCCTGGACGAATTGCAGGTGGATGACACCATTGAAATGAAGCAAATGGTCAAAAGTAACCCTGGCTCCTTTGACCTCCAAACTGTTGACACTGACAACGGGTGCTGACCGTGGCTGCCAGGTCAGCTATGTGCTTTGCCAACAGATCCAACTCTGCGGGAGAAGGGACCGGTACATGACCTCAGACTTTGAATCATTTGACGCATGAAACAAATGGCTATGGATCAAAAGTGTTCAAAAGTAGGATCTTAGTCTGGGACGAAATTTCAAACATATCGGAAGTCCATACTTTTGAAATCTTTTACATAATCTTACCAGTTTGATCCATATCCCACAGTCCAACAAAATCATATCATGTGATTTGTTCATCTTGTTTCATTCTCTCTGACCTGCAGCGCCGGGATCCCAACGCAAAGCTTCGACACATGACAAGCTACCGGCCCTTGTAGTGTTTCACTTTGCGCTTGCTTTGTGTTTTTCCTTTGCTTGCTATTACTGGATGTATGATGATACTAGACACAGACCTCATGACAACCCGGTGGATGACCCAGTGGATTTTTGGTATGAAGCAAGCTGCATTGAATTCGTGGTGGAAATTCATGTGTCAAAGACCAAATGAAATTGAGATTGCGTGACCGTTTGCATACCACCATGATAGACATATCATATACAGTTCTTTGATTCAAGATCTCCTTCCAACATTGTGGTGGCAGCGAGTGCAGCCAGATTGTTTCCCATGCCCATTCCGAGCACACGGTGTCAAGAGCAACAAAAATTCAGGCTGACAAGAGGCAGTTTTTTTTGCCCCTTCAGCCATAATGTGAGATCCTCCCTTTCAGGGATTCCGGTTTCACTGCTCATGTGCGCTGCGGGTGTCTCGTGAGATGTAGTCACAACTCTTCACAGATCTTCACAGTAACCGGCCAAGACCCTGCAATTGCACCACGTTTGCCTGGGCCTCCCCAAATGGGATCCTGCCCAAACGATTCTCGCAGTGTGAAACCCGATGCTCGGGTGGTTCCCATGACATTCGCGTGAAGAAGTGATGCAAATTGGAGTCTCCGCACCCTGTGTCCAGTGGTGTTTCTTGTGACTAAGTGTTGCAGCTACTCCACGGATGCCTCCTCGTGCATCAGGGATATGGTGTGATCCGAGTTGCTCAAGAAACCTGAAGAAAGCATCAACCGCATCAACCAAGAGTATCCAAGAGTCATGAACGATACCTTTAGGAGTCGAATACGATCTTGAAGTCATTATTTTCGTCAAGTTCATCATACCATTAATGCAACTGACAAGTTGAGGTCCCGGAAAAAGATAGCAGAAAAAAGCTACCCCGAGTGCGATATTTGCATGTATATATATACAAAGACAGTGACTCACCGAGCCCCCACCAAGCTATGTCTGGTGCCAAAAGGACTCCCTGAGTTTCAGCTTCACGTGCACCTTGTGAGTCATGATGTTTTGCAGGAGACTCAAGATTCTGCAAAATCATGTGGAAGTTGATCGAGGAGATTGTCGTCGTTTATGTGGAGAAAGTGAAACTTGAAACAAATCTGAAGAACTTCGAACTCCAATCTTTTAGATCTCAAATTTGCCTTGATTTTTCCATTAAGCTTAATCATTAAGCAGCCTTTAGCACGATCCACCCTGCATTTGGATTGCAATCCTTTTTGCACCACCATTTTGCGCAGGAGTGTTTAACCCACGCCCAGCAGCAACAGCATCACCGCCATTTCAAAAAATCTTGATTGTGCAAGGGGCCTTAGCTCAGAGCTCCATGCCCAAAAAAACATGCAGTGAGCCATAGTGTCATACTTCGCACCATGCATGGAAGAATGGAATTTCTCTGAACTTGTATCCATGAAATATGAGAACATACATGGTTTTGTAACATGTTTAAATCTCCATGTTTGAACATATCCCTTTTGCACCTCGTGAAATTCTATTACCGGAAGTCCCTTTGTGGAATCACCGAGGAATCGTGGAGAAATCGCATGTCGGATCCATCGCGCTTGCAAAGCTTTAGGCCCGTCGAATGGTGACTCAGTCCTTGGTGGATCTGTGTTGTCGTGGTTGGAGGCATCGATACCGTGGGGGTTTGCACAAAGGAGGCGAGTATGCCAGAGAATTGAGACAGTTGATGTAGATTGAGTGATTTTGTGCTGACAACAAAAAAACCTGAGAGATTCTTTGGTGCAATAGAATTTAATCTATTATTGGAAACTGCCAACAAAAATCGACGAAAATCGACGAAACTCAGGATTCGAAGGCTTTGCATCCAAAAGTGGTCGACAAGGCAGACAATTGAAGCCATGGAGCTGAAACCAATTCGACTGGTTTTATGACTGACAGGTGGTGGAACTTCCACCTGGTGCTAGTCCTGTTGCGTATGGAAGCCTATGGTTTTTTTGTTTTTTTGTTGACTTTTGGAAGTGAGCAGGCAAAAGCAATACGTCGTAATGCATTTAAGTGTTGATAAAACACGTTGAGCTTTCATTATCTTTCAATGATTATAGATGCAATACAGATTTATAGAACTTAAAGGTGAAGATCATCATTTTTTGTTGATGTAACTTTTTGTTGAGGCCATATCTTGATGCAGAGAATCTCATCAAGGTGGCGCTTCGGGAAGGTTGTCAAGCTGTTCATCCAGGTGCCGTTTTTTGAATGCCGATTGAGTTGAAAAAAACAACAAAAGATACAAAAAGAGGGGAAGATATTTTTTGAGGTCTTGCAGTTCATGCAGTTCATGCAGTTCATGTTCAGGGTGTTTTGTTCAGGCCACTTCTGAAGATCATTTTGTTTTTTTTTTCTCTTTTTTGTAGGCTATGGTTTTCTCTCCGAGAATGAGGCTTTTGTTTCTTTATGCGAGAAACATGGAGTAAAGTTCCCTGGTTGCAAAGCTGAATCTGGCAATATTCCCCTGTTTAGCAGTTTGGCTTTGACACCCCAGGTTTGTTGGCCCATCCTCCAGCATCATTGACTTGTTTGGAGACAAGACCAAGGCGTACCCAGCACAAAAAAAAAAAACAGTTGGAGCCGCATAGAATCAGAACCAGCAAAATATGCAGAACTGGGAGGTATATATGATTCTTTGACCAGAGACCCGTATTGAAGTCAGCATTCAAATAGTTTTCTTGAAGTGAATCCTTCATGATTTGTGCTGGTGGTAACATGTGATGACTGATTTGAGCCAGCCATTTGTTTGACGTTTTGATTTGCAGGCCAAGGAGGCTGCCATCAAGGCGAAGATACCTGTTTTACCAGGAAGCCCTGGACTCAAAAGTGTCCAAGAAGCTACAGCCTTTCTTCAGGCCAGGGATCAACAAGGCTTCATTTGTGGAATATATGTCTCTATATATACTATGACTATCCCCATTTGGAATCATTTGGATCAATATGGTTTGTTTGTGTTTGTTTCATATCCCAATGATTTCTGATTGGATCCAAATTGGCTGAAGAACGATTGCGATGTATGATTGAAGGATAATAATATATGATGTTTTTTTGAGGTATGTGGAGCAAATCACATTTCTTCCAGATGAAATGTCAACGACTTTGTTGTGTTTCATTTGGATGACTTGAAAGCAGGCGAATCCAATGAAGTTCCCACTGCTCTTGAAAGCAGCTTTCGGAGGAGGTGGTCGTGGGCAAGCGGTGGTCGCAAATGAGGCATGCAAGGGACTTCACCTGCAAAGATTGAATCTAAGGAGATTTCCCCATAGTTTTGTCTGATCCAGGCTGACTTTGCAAAAGAGTTTGAGAAATGTAGCAAGGAGGCTGACATGAGCTTTGAGCTAAGATTTCTCTTGGCTTTCTTTGAAGTGGCTTGTGGAAATTGCTCCTATGTGAATAAATGCACCTATCTGAAAGAGATTGACTGAATCAAAATGACAGGTTTTCACAAATAGTGTCGTTACATTTGCACACTCCAGAATATAAAGCTATGGGTGCATATTTTAGGGCTCTTGTGATTTGCCAGGGTGATTTTGAGGTTGAGGTAACTTTCGGGTGTCCGGACAATAGTGTTGGCGCTTTATGCGGCCCGTGAGTTTAAGGTTTTCATGATTTGTTGCGCCTCCAGATGTTTTAGGACTCTTGTCATCCATGTCCATTTTATCTAAAGCGCGGTGATTTTGAATTTTGGGCGGTGGCTTGATCTTAGGGCTCTCTTTGAAGAACTCTGGCAGGTTGATTTTAGACCCTTGTTTATCACTCCATGTTTTTGGTCGGGTGGCTCTAGTCAGACTCTAGTCTCAGAAAGATTTTGCAGCCGCCAATGTCGGCAAAACAACTAAGGTTTTGGGCGGCCTGAAGTTTTCATTGAGCGCTTTCTTGCGAAGGCAATCAACAGATTTCTCCCCACGAACCCGAGCTCGTGCGTCGCATCGCCCTTGTCAGGCAATGCATGTAGAAATCCAAGTGGTGGGCGATGGGAGGCTGAATCACACGGAAAAAATACATAAACATTCGTTGTGAGAAGTCCTACAACCCTTATATACATCCCATTAAAACAATTACAAGAAGTTTACATTTTCATATACATTCACCATCTACCACATACATCACTACAAAACCATAACAACACCTGCAAAAAACAATATTTTGATAACTTATTTTATTAAAGTATTGCCTCATTTATTTTCTAGATTATTATTATGCTTCTTTGTTTTTTTTGCTCATTGACTTATTACAAACAGAACAGAAAACAACTTTACTTTCAAATAGTCTTATTTGCCCCTGCTTTCTTTTTCTATACTCTTCATCTTCTTCATATCTTTTTCTTTGTTCCTCGTTGTATCTATCTTTATGTTTTTCACGATGGACTGTTCT